>KK119730.1:937110-970370 GCA_000611955.2 Stegodyphus mimosarum | reverse complement strand
AAAGAGTCCTTTATTCTGTCCTTACGTAAGGATGTCACTCAAAAGCACCCTTAAACTGCATTCGATAGCGGTCAAAATAGATATTTTCTTTGAAATATGGTACCCGAAATTTTTCGCGATTACAATACTTCCATTTTACTTCGTACAAGGAAGTAAAAAACCTTTGAGGCAAGGTCATTTTGGGGAATGATTCAGCTGTGAAAACAGGAGGGGAAGGGAGAAAGCCAATTTTAAATTCTCAGTGACGAACTCATTGGCTTTGAACACATATTCTCGTTAACCAGCCGATGAATATAAATTGAGTAACAGTGAAACTTAACGTCTTATTCTCAAAGCTTCCATCTTTTTTAAGCCGATTCTTATGAATACCTATTCAGGACTACCCATGCAGAAATTTCCTCATTAAGAACCAAATCCCACCAATAGTTTACTCAGAACCCGGCACCGTAAAGTGAAGTCAGACGTGAAAATTCAAGAGATTAAAGGAAAAAGAGGAGGAAAAAAAGTCTCAAAAATTTACTCTCCTGCTTCGTTCTTTCCAAATGACCCATTATTAGTCAAAGTGTGTTAATTAGTTTTTCAGGGTGCTTTTCGTAAAATACATTGCACTGAGCCCGCGATTAAAGCAGCTTCTGAAACGGGGGAAAAATTCTCTGTGATGTTGTTCCGAAGGAATAAAAGAGGGAAGAATTATCTCCCAGAACATCCAGATCGCTAGTGAACCATGAGATTGCCTCTTCGGTGCCGCAGGGGGCCTCGGTGTCGGTTCAACGGGGATTGGAAATTTACTTGAACATAAAAGGGGTGGAGGGAAAAGTTTCCAAACGAAAGATTGGAAAAGGGATAAAAAGAGTACAAGAAAGGAAGATGAAGGGGAAATGGTTATTGTTCGAAGCATGTACCTTCTGCGAAAGCATGAGCCGTTTGAATAAAATAAAACTTGTGAAACATCACAGATTCTATAAAGCAGTGCGAGTTGCAAATGGCTAGACATATAAATGGCAGGAAAAGGGTTTATAGGTTTATATTATATAACCAATGAAAAAGTTTCTATGAGCACGTTAAATGTTACTACATGTGTATTCTAAGTATACAATGAGTATTCTTGTTTTCTCTTTTCTTTCTATGTTAAACGAGAAGAAACACGGCGATGTAAAATTTAAAATCAAGCAGAAAAACGAGCTTAGACTGGCGTAGATAATGAATAAAATTCTGTCGCTTTCGAGAGCGATCAGACATAAGTCCCGCTTCTTGAGGAGCAAAAATGTTTGCCAAAAGTTTCGCGTGCCATTTTTGCTTTTGAGAAAAAAAGGGGAGCAATGGCTAATAAGCGAGGAGGAGAGGAGGAGTTAGAAATTCGGATACGAAGATTAAGTTTTGAGGCAGAGCGTGGCTCTGTAATAGTATCCACAAGATATTAATCGTTATCTGCGAACTACCAGGTAATTCTATGCCATTCAAAGACATTCTAATAGAAAGGAATAGTATCTCATTGTCCCATAGAAAATTTTGGGGATTTCTTTGAATCATTTCTTCGAACATGCTGAGAATCTAAAACTCAAATGCTGCTTTTTCTCATCAGCTCAGGTCCAGTAGACAGTAATTCAGCTGAGGATTCAGAATGGACCAGCTACATATGCATATCTTTCTGTCATATTGTCTTCAAATATTTGGATTCTACAATGTATTTAAAGTAAAATATCAGGTTAGCCTATATTTTAGAGTGCCCCTTGGATTATCGCCAAGCTGTTGTTTCATTTATCGCCAAATTGTTGTTTCATTTATGGTAACCTGAGTAGTTGAATGTTATGGAAACCCTATTATGACGTGATTAGTTGCGTGATTGCGGCGAATTTGACTGATGGGAAAATATTTGTAAGAGCTTATTTCTGCGTTGGATGTCCATTATGAAGTACGTTGATTATTTTGTGTTGGACAAATGACTTTGTGTCTTTCTCCGTATGCTATAACTCCGTGACAACTACTGTTTCAATAAAAAATCCATCCGTATCACACCACTGGCCGTGTGGTAATGTCCCTGAACACTGGTAGTTCGATTCGGGGTTCGAATTCCGGAAAAGGGCTGGCTGCGTGAGTGCTTTCGTGGTTTCACCCATGCATAAAGTGTATACGAGCCAAGTTCCATTAGAAAGTCCTCCACGAAGGCATCCCTCCTCTTAGGTAGTTAGCCCTCGAGTCCTTTGCCATAATTAAGTAAACCAAAACCAAGTCTGTCTCTTTCTTACTGATGCAATAATAGTCATGCTTAGTATTGTGATGCTCTGGGAATTTAATAGTTTCTTTTCACTGAAGTCAAAATTATAAGGTTTTCTTTTTTGCCTAATTTTAAAAGAAATTTTACATTTCTCGAAGCTTCCTCCTGTATATGGATTTTACCGAATTTATTAAATAAAAATAAAAACTTTAATATTGTAAAACCTATGAAGTTGTGTTTTCATGCCTTAAAAAGGGGGAGGGAAGAAATTAACACGCAGTAGAAGGTTTTCATATTTTTTACTTTCCTTACACTGATTGCACATTGCTTTATTACAAATACTGCAATATACTTTCCTACTGACACCATTTTTTTTAATAGATAAGATAAAATAAGTTAGTTATACGAGTTTTAAAACTAATTACACAGAATATACGCTTTCACTTTTTCCCCCACAGAACTGTCCTATTTTCTTGACGTTGCAGTAAATATTTGGTTTGCTTTCCTTTTTCCTTTGCCAGTTTTCTACTAACTGGCAGTAAGGTACTGAGAGAGGTTTCAAATTATTATCGGTTTCTTTAGAAAGCATGAGCACAAATTATAATCAAATTTATAACCGAAAAGAATCCTGGTCGCACTATTTTTAATCGCAAGGAAATTGCAAAACATATTTTAAATAACACGTTATTTCTTACATACTGTATGGTTTACTTTACCAGAATATGTAAATGAGGTGAGTTTCAAATCTAAATTTGAAAGAGGATTGGAAACCTTAAGCTGCTGTGGTGATATTTCTTTATCGTCTCTATAGCGTCGTTGCTCTGACTTGGTGAGTTTATCTTTTGGTAAGTTTGAGCGAAATTATTACTAGTAATTCGTTAGTAATAATGGAATAACAGAGCGAGATTGTTGGAATTTATATTCAAATAGTAAATGCTTTTAATCATTGTTGCCTGTTCAGAGTAATTTTGTTAATTGAATCGTAACTCGGAGCACTTGTAATTGTAAAATTATGATTAAATTTCTAATTATGATTAGCTATAGAAAACTTGTTAATTTCGCCTTTTCAGACATGACTTTGAGTCTGCATAAATTATTGAAAAAGTTTATGCAATTGGTGCATTGGATTTTCTTAAAGCTTTTCACATTCAGAAAGAACTATCTGATTTACTTAATGACTTAAATTCCAATCCAGTCCTTCCTACCGCTTTTAAAATTCTATTAACTTAATTTTTCAATTTAGTTACTATTTTTGCCCACAGATGGCGTTACCTTCTCCTTCGCTTTACTGCCGTAGGGTATAAATAAGACTGTTGGCCCGGTGCTTTCCAGGCAAACATCTGGGGACAACGAATCAATTATATAGAGTTGTGGAAACAATCTCAAAGGGAACTACTAAGGGAATAATCACAGGTGGAATCTTCATTGCCATAGCCAAAGCTTTCGATAGAGTATAGCTGGATGCCCCCCATTTACAAACTACAGTAGTTTGCTTAGAACCCACTATTATAAGATTACTCAAAGATTTCACGAGAAACAAAAAACTATTGATAATCCTGCCATCAAAATAGCCACATGTGACCCTAACGGTCTTACTAATACTAACATGCCACTAGCAGTACTAAACCACTGGATCACGTAACCCCCTGTAGTAATCTGTTCTAACTAATGTATATATTTGTATGTTATTCTTACAATAATTGTTATGATGCATCTTGTTTTTTATAATTTATAATAACAGTTTCTGTATTTAAATGTTCTGTACTGTTGTGTGTTTCTCTCTGCTTTGCTTCCCTACTGACGGATTCCAGGTACCATTACATACACGCTCACTAGTTTAAATTGATACTAATTTACTCATTGTATGTTACTAACTCATTCATTACAGGCCATGTCACCAGCTCGACAGCTCTGGGTCGCAGATTCTGATTACATGAATAATTTTGGCTTACGATTAACCTCCCAAATGTTATATACTAAGCTGTAAAATACTAGTAGTTTAAACAAATATGAATTGCGTTGTGGTTGTACCCTTTTAAATTTCGTTTCAACAACCCGAAGAGCCTTGCTACTGGTGAAACCATGTTGTGTAATCAGAAATTCAAGTAAACACATAAAATCAATAATACTAACTTAGTTTATTACTTTCCTTAAAACACTGATATCAAACAAATTTACTAACATAAAATTATACTAGTCCCCGGGAACTACCTTATTTAGTTTAGAAAACAAATAGCTAAACATTTATATATTTTCCACAAATACTGCAATCTTAGACAGTAACCACTTCAATTCAAATACTATTGTTTAAGTAATAACTATTTTTATGAGTTAAGATACAAATTAAAATTTTCTATTTCATTTTTCAGTTGTAAGGTTCTTACACCTTATTTATCCCAGAACAAGAGAAAATTCAAATAATGAAGTACAGAGTTAAGTACCTATAGTATTGCACCATAAGGGGAAAAAAAAATTATACCTTTAACTAGAGCAATTTAAGACTGCTCACAAATTTCTTCAGATCTCAGTTAAATCAGCAAATCTTCAAAAATATTAAAGATTTAAATTTTCTACCTTTCAAAATTCTTTACAGCAAACATTTAAATAAAAGTTAAATTCTGATAATAATAGAATCTTTAAAAAAATTCAAGAAATAATTAAACCAGAGAATTTTGGATGAAAAAAAAATCTTTAAGAATTTAAGTTAACATTAAAGTTCAAAAAGAAAAACTTCTTAACTGACGGAAGATGTGAACCTGGAGATTTGGGGGTTCGACGGCAGCTTGGCGGACACCGAACATTCGAAGAATACCCAGTACGCAGGAACTTGGAAGTTTCATCCAGCCTTCTGTATTACGAACTTCAGAGCCATCAGGAAACTCAGGTCGGAACACAGGTTGCTTGGCTATTGATTTTTTCTGTTCTTATAAATTGAAGAAGCGGACTGAGTCTTCATCAGATGGTAGAATTGACGAAGAAATATTTACTTTCCATTTTGAAGGACATTATTTCTGTGGTAGTTGAAGCATGGAAATATAATTTTCTTTCATTTCCTTTTCTATTGCAGAATTATTTCATTTACATTTTTGAAGGACTATTTCCGAAGCCATGGAGTAAGACGTGACAGGAGCCATAAGCCCCCCGTTAAAAAAACAAATTCATCCTTTCTGTTGCAGCAACAAGATGCCCAAGGCGCCCGAGAAAGTTATCTTCTTGTCAGCCGAATGCAAAAACGAAAACGTCCCAACAGCTTCGCAATCCCACCTGCACCCGCTTTTTGTCAGGTCCGGACACTAGATATCGCCAAAACTCGCCAAAAGGGTGAATAAACTGAAACTCTACCCCTCACACAAACCCCTGCTAATATCGTCCAAAAATCGAGGAGTTGAACTGGAACAAAAATCCGAATCTCGCCAAGCCCGCCAAAAGAAGAACCAAGAATTCGACGTAGGCGTGGGAAAACCAGCAAACCTAGGCAACGGACAAAAATTCCTAAGCAAAGGCTTGGAAATCAACTGCAAAAGTGACGCTTTTCAATCCTTTCCCCCTCAACCAAAAAAAATACTCGAAGTGCAAAAATTCGTTGAATAATTAACTGTAACTTAAAAACTGTTTAAGCTAGAGACTTGAAAGTACTCTTAAATTAAAAGGCTAATTTTTCTGCATCCAATGATATAAGTTAAATGAGAATCAACCTAAGTTAAGTAATTTTAAATCAAGTTTATTACCTACGAAAGCACCTAATTCCATTGTCTGTTTCAACGCGTTTACGAGTAACCAGTGGAAGAGACGTACAAATCTTAAAGTACCAAAACCACTAATTAAAATTAAACCAAAGCAAATATAAATACAAGATATTAAATAAAATAACGTTGTGTAGCATAAATTTAGAATAATGAAAATTAATCTTAAGTCAAACTTAAATAATTAAGTGTTACATGAAAATTTGCTACACAACACAAATATATTATTCTTTTATTAATTAAATTTCAATTGTTTGAATGAAGTATATTAATATCTACTTATAAGGTTACTCTGAGGCAGTGCTACAAAATATTCCACATGGGGTAGGGCTTTTAGCCTAGGTACCAGGGTGCTTAGACATCGTTCCACTAGGAGTCTTGCAGATTTCTTTGCTTCTGATGAAGAGGGACCAGTACCTGTTTTCCCTCGAAATCGATTGAGTTATTGGCTAAATCTATGCCAAACACAAAGCTGTTGCTTTGCTAATTTTATGCTTCCCTTCGACGTGTTTCCCTTCTGTTTTAATACACAATTTGTTAAGAGGTAAGAAAAATGGTTTTAAATCGCTCTGTCTATTAAAGAATGAAAATTTTAATGGCAAGAAAAATTAAAAGTCTAACGTCGCAGCGCGACATCCCATAAATTCGCAATTTTCTTATGATGATAAGTGCCTTTGGTAGATAATATAATAATATTGTTGTGTGCGTACGGGTTCGTTATGGATTGAATGCACAAGTCGTAAAAAAAAGTTAACAAAAATTTATTCTTTCCACAAGAAATAAATCAATATGCTGAAATATTTCTTCACATATCTTCGCACAGTAACACAATATCTCAAACGTTTAGCAAAAACTCAGTTCAAAACAGATAAAATAATTCTATCTCACAGCGAAATCGCTACAATCAATCACAGCATTCAGTAAACAAACAGCAGTTCGCTTTTTCAGCTACAACTACAACAACAACAACTGAGATGAGGTGTTTCAATTCGGCTTTTATAAGCTTTTTAATTATCAATCGAACAATCTCGAATTTTCTAGATTTTTCTGGATGGCAACAGTAATTACGAGATATTTATTTATTAAACATTAAATGCATGCGCACTTTTATTTATTTTTTTGACGTAGTTTTCTCTTCAAAAATCGTCTGCGTTGCACGGGAAATATAAAGAAATTTTAATTACAATTCTAAATAAATAGCCAAATAAATGTGAAATTCGTAACAATATAAAGTGCATGGCACAGCAAAGATAAATTTAAGCTGTCCATCAAAAAATGTCTCAGAGAAAGAAAGAAAAGAAGGAAGAAATATATATTTGGGTTTGCATTTTTGGTTATACAATTTTAGTTACCACGATTCTATCAGCTAAATTACACCTTAAGCAGATTTAAACAGCTTCCAACTTTAAAACTGTTATACTTTAGAATGGCGTTAGCTTTATACAGATGAAGCTTTTCTAAAAATCTAAAACTGAAATTTGCCTAATTTTAGAATTGTCGATTTCTTCTTCCATCTCCAACTTTCAGATAAAATACCAAGGTTTTCACTTATTAACACCTAAAAGGCAGACGTTGTTGTTTTTACTACGTATATCTTCATGTTGTTTGTGGAGCAATTTCCCGAAAGAATATATGCGTGGACTGTACTAACTTTTATTTTCACATAACTCAAAGGATCATAGAACATATCCTCCAAATAAAAAGTTAATTCTACAAATGGTAAACCTTGCACATCTCTCTCATCGCGACACGTTCTTTTAGAAATATGTGATTCACTCTAGGTCACGTGCATACACTTTTAAACGCGCAAGCACCCAAAGCATGTCTTATAAAAACGAAAGTTGTTGCCATATCATGTCTACGACATCTTTCATATTATAACGTCATTATCGATGCAAGAAAGTGAAAAATATGCAATGCCTTCTCCGGAGTTCGAAATCCCCCAGACCTCCAAAATACGCGACGAGCGTGCTTCTAGTTACACCACAAAGGCATGCGGAAAGGAAAGAGAAAATACTTTATAACTTCAGTATTAGTGGTTGCCAAGCTACGATAATTAAAATCTATATTTTCCGTCGTCAACGCACGGAATAGACTTTATAGAAGGTTACTGTGATTAATCGTCTGACCATTCGCATTAGTCATCTGGCCTCCACCTAGGAAACGCGTCGCAAGCCTCGTAAGCACGCGATGGAACAAAAAAGTTGCACGCCAAGAGTCAAGGGTTTCATTTGTCTTTTAAGTGAAATAAGTATATTAACAGATCGGGTAATTAAAGAAAGATATGTATTACTTACATTCATCTTTCGGTGGCAACAACTTTGTTTTTGTCCAAATACCAATTTTATATGGAAAAATATCAATAACAACAAGTGGTGACAATTTTTATAAATCCACTTTTTTCCTTATACATTAGTTAAGAAATGGAGGAGGATCTTTCAAGTTTTAAACTGAAATGCGAATATAAAATCGAATAGCAAATTACTCTTTCGGTAAAAGAATTATTAAATTGTTTTAATTTTAAAAAAATGAAGAAAATTACATCATGACTTAGCACAGCGATTACTTTTTGAAAAGTTATACATCTGATTCTCACAAAATACTTCTTTCAAATATTATAAGACGGAAAAATGTTACACATTTCCTTTGTCCCATTCCAAAAAGCTATTTCCTAATTTATATAAAAAACGAAATTAAATTTCCTTATCGAGAGTCAATTTTGTTTTCAACGTAAAAACAGAATGCTTAAAAAATTAATCTGAAACCTTTTTCTTATTCGCGCTTCTGCTTAGAAAACTGTTAGAGTGGGAAAACGTTTTTCCACATGTAACTAATATACTCACACGTACAAAAACAAACATACGTATTTATAAACACAACTATAGTATATAAAAACCTCTACAAACACATATTATTGTTGCGTGCGTACGGGTTCGTAAAGGATTGAATGCACAAGTCGTTAAAAAGTTAAAATTTATTCTTTTCACAAGAAATAAAACAAAATACTGAAATATTTCCTCAGAAATATTCGTAGAATATCACAATAGTTAAACAGAATTCAAAACAGAGAAAGTTAATCCAATCTTACTGCGAATTCGCTATAGCATTAAGGTAAACAAACAGTTCGCTTAAAACAGCTACAACTGCAACTGAGTTGAGGTGTTTAAATTCGGCGTTTATAAGCTTTTTAATTATTCTCTAGAATATTCTGGTGAGATCTATAAATATATCGATTTTCTTCGATGGCAACAGCAGTTACGAGATATTTATTTATTAAATATTAAATGCACGCGCTATTTTATTTTTACTTTTCCGACGTAGCTTTCTTCAAAAATCGTCTGCGTTTCACGTTAAAATAAAACAATTTTAATTACAATTCTAAATAAATGGGTAAATAAATAACGAAATCCGTAACATTATGCTTTTTTAATTATGAATTATTGCTTTTTAATTATTATGCGTAACATTACGCTTTTTTAATTGTTTAATGAAAGAAAATAGACCAATTAACACACACAGAGATTTTTAAAATCCGATATCCGTTTTTTTTTCCTCAAAATGTTTCCTTTTATAATTTTATTATACTTCTTTTTATCCCGCATTTCTTTTATCTCTCTCTCTCATTTTGGGTGTGTTTGTGTGTGCAAAACTAATAAATGTATTAAAACATTCTTAGACGAATTTCTCTTTTCAGAAAATAATACAGAAACAACGACTGCATTTCACATCGTAGAATATTATTCTTGAATGAATTTGGAATTTCAAAAAATTATTTTTTTGTGTTTTCTCCGAAATACTTACTTACAAATGAAGATTTTGCATTTCCATACTGAAGTACTGATAAGTATTATTTTGCATATTTTTTCCAGATAAGTTCACTTAAAAATTAAAATTCCAAATTTAGATGCTTCGAAGGGGAATATAATCGAAGTGAAAAAGCCCCTGAAAACGAGCTGTAGAAATATTCAATACGAAAGAAAAACAAAACAAGGTAAAATAAAATGAATATACAACTAAGAATTAAAACTTTGAATCAATGCCTATTAGAGGGATGCATCCAAATGCAGTGTCATAAACAACTGTCCATTCAACACTGCAATTTATAATACGTTCGAAGAAGAGTATAACTAACTCCTAGAGCAGGAACGAAACCGTGCACATTCTAAAAAAAAGTTAAATTTGTTTTATTGGAAAACGGCAGAAAAATTTCACCATCTGTAAATATAAAACAGAACTTTAATAGAGTGCTCGGGAGCTGTTTTATAACCACAAAAGTAAGTCGGAATATATGTAAACACTTTGCAGTACAAATCTAAACATTCCAACCATATGAATTGAATAGCATTGTTTAAATTCTGTTGTAAATATAGTTTTTTAATAATTATAACTCAGTTTCTTCATTTCTAATGAAAATCATTCTTCTGTTGAAGATACTAAAGCAATAAGAATCAGTTAGTCTGAAAGATTAGTTTCGAAGGTTAATGGAAATTTTTCTTTCAGCTGCAGAAGTGACAATGATGAAGCATCGTACATACTATAAAAATAGGCAAAAATTTCGAGAAAGTTTCAGCCAAGGACAGGAGCTGAGCTACTGGCACCCTCTGATGGCACAAAGTGAAAATAACGATGAATTAATTTCTATTAGAACCTGAAGTTGAAAACGGATTAGAATTGGGATCCTTAACTTAAACGAAAAGATTTTTTTTATCCGTTTTTACCTTCAGCTTTTATAAGTGCTATTTTGTGTCACTAGATGGCAGCAGTAGCTTGGTTTTCTTTAGCTGAAACTTTCTCGAATTTTCTGTCTATTATTATCGCGTGAGCACATGTTTCCGAGTCATCATTTTGATTTTTTCAGTTGAAGAACATGCTACTAAATTTTTGAAACTAAGCTTCAAAATTTATGCAGTTCTTGCTGCTATAGTATTTTCGACATTTGATTTTGGGCGTGTTGTTTTAGCTTATATTTTCCCGTTATTTGTTGTGTACTGATTTTACGTTTAATACAAACTTCATTTATGTAACCAAATGAACTTATTCTTCAGAGTAAACTGCTTTAAAATACAGACAAATTACGAGGGTTGGAACTTTAATAGTGGCAACTATTTATTTACAAGGAATACAAAAGTGATTCATGTCACCATGTTTTACAGTCCTTCAATATAGTCGCCAGCATTGTATACAACCCGTTTCCAACGATGTGGAAGTCGCAGAATATCTGTAGCAGCGCCTGATTTGTTGATAGTTTGCATGGACCGGTCTACTGCCGCAAGAATCTTAGGAACAGTTTGGAAGCGAGTGCCACGAAGTGGTTCCTTCATCTTAGGAATTAAGTCATAGTCACAAGGGCTTAGATTTGGGGAGTATGGTGGATGGTAAAGCACTTCCCAGCCCCATCGCTTGAACAAATCAGTCACAGCTTGCGCTGCGTGCGGCCGAGCATTGTCATGCAAAATGAGAGGGGCGTTTTGCAGAAAGTGTGGCCGGCAACAGCTTGCAGGTCTGACACTCGGACGACCTGGCCGCAGCATGTCTGCCACGTTTTGGCGTCCTTCATTGAATGCTTTCACCCATCTTGCTACGGTTCTGTAAAGCAATGCAGATTTCCCGCAAGCTTCTTGAAGCCCTTGATGACACTGTCGTGTTGTACGACCTCTGGCACATTCAATTTTTATCCAACATCGTTGTTCTTGTTTTGAAAACATCCTGACAACACTTACTTTAGACCGCGAGCTAATACAAGGATCCGTTCTTCGCGTCACTCCGCATGCGCATGACGTAGGCAGGACGAGTCCTTTTGCGGAGATGTAAAGTAGGTACCTAGTTCACGTGTGGTATACGCGATATTCTTTGGTTTTGTTGCGTAGCGTGTTTTCAGCTGTGTTGCCACTATTAAAGTTCCAACCCTCGTATTATTTCTTCAGCTAATTACAATATAGATTATTCCACTTTCCTGTGTTTCTTTAATTATTCACAATTTTGGGTTAATCGTGATCATCCTCCCTGATATTACCCCAGTAAATCGGGAGTTGATGACACTATGGTGCAGATTATGGACGACAGTAGGAGGGGCGAAGTGCACTTACTAACGCGTTGCTGGATTATTCTGTGTCCGCAAGCAGCCTTCTCATTTTAAATAAGCCTCTCGAGAAATTTACAAATGCATTCCCTGTTTATGTTATTGCCTTTTAATGACCGGCTGCTTTTTCCCATCTTTTTCAGTTGCAAAGCTTAGGTGCTCAAAACGTCCAACGAAAAGCATAGAGCCATTTAGCAATCTTTACATCAACAGAATTTTAATAAATGGCCCCTCGCCAAGGATTATTCACTTCTAATTCAGCATTAAGAATCCAAAACTTACCCTAACTAATCATGGCAGATTTCGCTTAAAAACACCTAGCTGACGTATCATTACAATTTCGGAATAACTATCCACCGGGGAATACGAGCCCCGCCCAGAAAGGGTGAAAGGGAAAATGCGAGTAAAGAAGAAAACGAAGGGAAGGGAAAAATAGAGCGAAAGGGAAAATGGCTTTTGTAATGGGAAGAAAACCGATCATCTATAAACGTCGAGCGAAACACAGGAGGGGGCAAAAGAAATTAACGGACCAAAAATGATGGAGCGCAAGGAGGTGTTGGCGATAGGGTCTGGTGGCACACTATGATAAAAATAATCCTCCATTTTTTTTTAAAAGCAGTTCCTTCCACCTTCCCCGTCTATTCTTATATTTTTCCTGTAATGGTTGACGATTATGGCAGCGTTGTTCAACCCAAGAAGTTTTAAAAGATTATTTTCATTTCCGTAGTCATACTTTTAATGCTCGCTTCTTGTTTAATATTCCAATATACCACGCTTTGATATTTACGAGGGAAAAAGGGAATTGTATTTTAGTATTATGGGAAAATACTGTGGTGTATAACATGCAATGAAAGTTGATTGATTTGCATATAGCCATAAAAACGCGAATTTATGAAACTAGTGAGTTTATTTCTGAATTACGTATTGGCATTGCAAGTAAAATTGAATGCAGTGATTTTTTTCGTTACATGCCATCAGAAAATTATGAAGAGTTTCATTTTTCATATTATTCAAATTTTTGAATATTATTCCGATTTATTAAAATTAAAAAATTTCCTTAGTTTGAGTTAATATACGCAATTTAGGTAAATTTAATCAAATTTTTCAAAATAATATTCAGACTTTTGAGAAAATGGGAAAATGATCAACATAAGTATTATTTTGATCGTATTATTACATACGTATTATATACGTATATAATAATCAAATATAAAATACGTATACCTTAAGTGCACGTATTATTTACATGCGTGCGGTTTTATAATGGGTTGAATGCAGACAAAATCGATGATAGCTTGATAAAATTTATTTTCACAAAAGAAATACTTTATAGTTCTATACTTTCCACAAAAGTATTCGTACGGCTCTTGTCATTACGACGGAGCACAGTCAGCAGTTACCACTTTAAACTATTACGAACGATAAACAGAAAGCAACGCAAAACGCATCAACATAGCGAAGCTCGTACGGAGTAAACGTAAATTAAATTAAAAACTTAAAATTAAACCGAGAATCTCTCCAGTCTCATATACATTTCCCACAGCAGCAGCGGCATTTTCAAAACTTTCTTGAAATTACTGGAAGGCATATACGGTTATAGTTACATATAAAGGCCAGATACGGTTATAGTTAAATACAGAAATCAATTACAGTTATTGAATAACAGTACCAATTACGCTGCTGCTGACACAAGGACCGGACGAAAATGTCGCCAAATGGTGGCCAAATTTGGCGACTTTTGTCCACAGTCGCCGAAACCATTGCCAGCTTGGTGATATCTCGCCAATTTAATGAGACAGCCAATGCTTAAATAGAACTACCCCTATAATCTTATTTTTTCGGTAGAGCTTCCCTTTTTCCAGGCACATCATGTTACATTACACAATATATGTTATAATTTCACTAACTTAATAACATATATAGAAATACGTAGCAATATTATTATGTCTAATATATAATAAAATACGTATGATAATGTCTAACAGTTATGTTGCTTTTTAAATGGATTATTTTAATATTTTGATTTTATTCTGGTGTTGTGTTCTTTACTGAGATCCATTCGTCGAAAATCTGTAAAATTTGCAGATTGCACATCTATTACATAATGGATCTATTACATTAATGGATAATATAAAAATATTTAACTCTTGAATTAGTTTATAATTTACTGTATCTTCTGTATATACATGCTGCAATACACAGTACAAAAATAACTTTTAAAATAAATCCTTCTAAAATTGAATACCTTAAACTGTTTTCCGAAATAATCTAATAAATCCTTCTAAAATTGAATACCTTAAACTGTTTTCCGAAATAATCTAAAAAATCCATTCTAAAATCAATACAACATCGATCATTTTAGGCTAAAGGAGCAAGGAAACAGAAAACTTTAAAGCATTTTTCATCTAGAAAGGACTTTTTCATCAACAGCACGCAGATCATGCTAAAAAAATTTTTCTCCTCTAAAGAAAGGCTCCTGAACTCTCGTAAAATAGCAATAAATACGAGCTACAAACTAAAAGTCAAAAAACACAAGAGAAGCAGAAAAAAAAATCAACAATACTTCTCGCAAACAAGAGAAAAGATAAACATTATCTACAGTACTTTCAATTTAAACCTAGTTTTTAAGTATGGAACGCTATCGAAGGTTCATTGTAAAAAAAAAAAAAAAAAAACTGATGCGTATACCACATGACTTCCTTGTACGGAATATTAAATTATACGCAACGTTCCTGCATTTCACTTAAACATATTGGATTTAACAGTTAGCGAATTTTAAATTAAATCTACTTCGTCGATAGCGCATAAACCACAACAGAATAAATGCGCTCTTTAAATTTCACTATATTTACTTACCATAGCCACACCTCGGCGCTAATTCACATAACAGCGTTACATCTCGTTCATTTTAGAACTCATACTGCGCAAAAATTACAGCATCTGAAGAATTGCCACAAGCTCTATTCAAATACTATAACGTATCTAAAACGATGTACAAAAGAAATTAAACAAACAAAAAAGAAACGGTATTTCACAGACGATTCAGCACCGCTTACCTAATGCGCATGCGCCACTCATTCATTCAGTTCTCACTTCACGATATGGCAAAAATACATAAAAATTCAAAATGATTTCATTAAAAATTGAAAAATATAGAAAAACACAACGCACCAAATACAGTTAAAACAATTGAAAAACAATTTTTACAAATAAAATTACAATTTGTACGCAAAAACCAGCTAATAACTTAAATGATCATTCCAGAATGAATCGAGCATAATTTAATTCGCGATAATGAAAGAACACGTTGCTTTGTTATTGCGAAGCTTAGTTTCTCTAGATTGGCAACAAATCCACTATTCTGCTAAGTTTCAAACGTAAACAAATATGGCCGCAATCATAACCAAGAATTAGGCTTAGCCGCCCTTAAAGAACTTTTAAATTGTTGATAATTCCACAATTACTCCATGCAGATTAACTAAAGGCATAAAAATCTTAACCGAAAGATAAAAGCAACATAATTCAATCATTTTTAAAGCAAAAAATGCACAATTTACAAACCTATAACAATAAAGAAACTGAGCTCACTGAGCCCAGTAACAGAGTGGATATAATTATATATTTATAAACATATATTTATATACTTTTGTTGCGGTCGATTGCAACCGAAATGCGAGGTGCACATCTAAATGATATATACAAAATTTCACCCCGCCTATATACAAAATTTCAACGTTTTGAGGCTACTCGTTTTTGAATTATGCGAGATACATACATACGTACGCACAGGCGCCACGATAAAATCTCTTCAGAATCTATTTTAAATCACTTTTATAATTATTTTTGGAGAAAAGAGTCTTTTATTCTGTCCTTACATACGGATGTCACTCAAAAACATCGTTAAATTACATTCGGTAGCGGTCAAAATAGATATTTTCGTTGAAATATGGCACCCGAAATTTTTCGCGATTACCATATTTCCTTTTTACTTCGTACAAAAAAATAAAAAAAAATATGCGATATTATTTCCAAAAGGATAATTTCTATTAGAAAACGAACCCAATTAAGACGTGGAATGTTTGATAGTAGCTGGATTAGACAAAGGTTTCTTGCACTAAATTTGGTTTCAATAAGATAAACATGCAGACAGCTCGATTTAGACAAAACTAGGAGCCTATGTTACTAACACAAGATTAGTTATGAAAAAGTTCATAACGTAACTGATTTACAGACATCTTAGCTGGGGTGACATTTGCTTTTAAAAGTTAGACTGACTGGTGAATTACTCGTAGATTAGCTCGTTAAAGCAACTATCTAAATATTTGTAGATTTTTTAAAAATAGTCCTATTAGAGCAAGTATGGACGATCCGGTCACAAGAAATTTTACCGGAAAAGTGTTCAGGAACATTGGTTAACGTCGGTTAAGACACGATTAACGCCAATTAAAACACAACAATTTGAGACCAAGACATCGCTATTAAGCTAAAATTTGAACTTTTTTAAGGTATAGGTTATTTATTTATATTGTTATGAATTTTGTACATATGTAAATAATTTTAGTGAAATTGCAGTATTTTTTGTATAATGTAACATGAAATGCTTGACAGAGACGAAGTTTGCTGGAAAAATAAGACCACACGGACAAGTCTATTTAACCTTGAGGTAAATGGGCGAGATTAGCGAGATATCGCTAAGCTGGCGACTTGTCGCCATATTTGGCGATAAATCACCTAAGATCGCCGACTTTGGCAACATTTAAGCCCGGTCTTTATATAACTCACTGATTCTGTAATTGATCCCTATATGCAACTGTAACCGTATCCGGTCCTTAAATGTAACTTTGACCGTATATTCCTTAAAGTAATTTCGAGAAATAGAAGGTACAATAGATTCTGTCGGCCGGTTGAAAACTGTATAAGACCGAAGACAGCATCTGCTTTCAGTTGTTCAGTTCAGGTACAACTTCGGAATAATGCGATTATCTCCGTGTGAGCTTCGCTCTTTAGATACGCTTTGCATTGCGGTGCGTTTAAAATTCTTAGCAGTTTGAAGTGTAACTACTGATTGCTCTCTCTGGTACTGAGAAAAGCTGTACGAGTGAGTATTTTTGTAGAAAATTTCCAGAATTTTTAAGTGTTTCTTTCGGTAAAATGAAGTTTATTAAGTGATCATCGGTTTTGCATGCACTCAATCCATTACGAACGCGTCTGTTTTCATTTTAATCGGCATCATGGCTTAGGTTTGTGTAGTAGCAGAGACGTGGTAGCAAATGCAATAAGCTAAACATTTTTGCCTTTGATTTTAACATTTTTCAGACGAATTTCCCCCATAACATTGAAACTATTTACCAGGGTCTTCTCGTCTTAAATGAGCAATTTGTGAGTACAAAGGATAACTAACAGATAGCATTTTATAATGCAACGATCTTAGACGTTAACTTAGACATTTTGCGTAGGATGTAGGAGAATCTTATGTTAATTAACGAGGCATTTATAATTTCAGTCTTTACTATAACTTATCCTTTCGGTATTGCTCAACAAATAAATACTCGCTACTAATTTGGATTTGATTGAGGTTTATGGAATTGAGACAGAGCTTGTTTTCCGCATCGCGTACGCGCTGTGTTGTTAGTTACCTGCCAGCTCTGGTGGCTGTAATTATTCGGCTTTGCTTTCTCTCGCTGCCGACACTTCAATTCTGACGCTCCTGTAGAGTTAGTGAGCCACTATTTAATTGCGTGTTTCTTGACTACTGTTCAATTGTTGATTTAATTTGGACTGTTTTATTTTATTTCGAATCACCCCAAGTGGTGAAAATTGTAGCACAGAGTGCCTTTATGTTTAAAATTCTCTTTAAATAAAAAGGTTCTTTGAACTTTCAACATTTATCGTACTATTTAGACATACCGATAGTTCGCTTCACGTCGGTTAGGGTTGTAGGGATTTATATTTATTTTCACTAACCAGTTAAGTTTGTGCCTTATTTCCTATAAGCCTTCATTCCTCTAACTGTCAATGGCAGAATATTTAAATTTGGTAGCGCGAGTGAAAGAATGCAAATTCTACCATTAAGGGTAAAGGTTGAGCTCTAGAAGGGAAAGTTAGAAAAGAGTGGGCAAGCACTGTGCCTTTGTAGCGTGAGCTTCTGTTTCTGCATTTATTGCTGCTTATAGTGGCGTAACTGCTTTTGCTTTGTTACCACGAGACTTCGATGCGGTTTTAGGTAACAAGATTATCCGAGACTTTGGAAAAAGTCTACTGTTGTGTTAATATCCTGGAATTTTAATTTTAATTCTCGTTAGCTGAGTTACCGCCCGAGCGAGGCGTTGTCTATTAGCGTTAAGTCAACGCATTGTGAATTTGTAAAGAGTTAAATAAAGGGTTCTTTTAACCCTTCTTCTGTTTGATTCCTGTACCTACTTCAACTGTAAGGTTTTAGTTAAACTAACCAAGTTTTATTTTAATTTAAATCTTTCTATCTCCTCTCTGT
Organism: Stegodyphus mimosarum; assembly: GCA_000611955.2. Taxonomy (NCBI): domain Eukaryota; kingdom Metazoa; phylum Arthropoda; class Arachnida; order Araneae; family Eresidae; genus Stegodyphus; species Stegodyphus mimosarum. Next base: position 951,843 of record KK119730.1, on the reverse strand, counting down.
TTCAACTTCCCGTCAGAAGAAGCGCGCGTTTTCAGCTTATGCTAATTTTGAAGTACAGCCAAGTACTATTTAAGCCAGAGGTAGAAACCTCTCAGGGTGAGAGAGTACCTCTCAATGTGAGAGAGCTTAGTCTCAGATCACGGTCACTCTGCTCAACGTTCGCCTGACCAGCTAGCAGTTAAAATTTATAAGCCATAGTGCTTACTACGTGATTGCATTGTGAAACAATTTGAAGTGCGCTAGTATTAGTATATCTTGCTACGCACCCTTTCAGGTAGAGGCCAATCTCCGCGAATTCCTCTGAGAAGCAAAGTTGAATTACATTTCTAGTTTAGGTTTAGTATTTAAATTTATTTGATTGTTAAGTTCGACCCAAGTGCGGTCTTTTACTTTCTGTATCTCTCCCGAGTTGGGAAGTGTGTAAATAATAGCGATTTAATAAAAGAGGATTTTAAATCCCTTTCAAGTGCAGTTATTCGCCAATACAGGATCTACGCCAGAACATAGCGTATTATCCGCTCACTGTTCCAGTTCAGGACTTAAAACTTGAGGATAAGAACCCTATTACAGACTTTACTATGTTTCCTAAAATGATGCACAGAACACTCAGTCCTGATACAACTATCACTGTAAAAGTTAAGTAACTAGACATTACGGGGTTATAGGACTTATTTCGCATTAGCAGATAAAGTGTAACCATATAAGGACTACCTCTGGCAAGACTATTTATGCTTGCTGACATTTTCTTTATGTGGATTTATTTACGTTCAAAATGGCAGATGCGTTGGTATTTTGCCTTGTATGGTACTTTCATAAACAGAATAGATTTTAACTCGTCCTAAATTTATGCACATCAGTGTTTTATGGTACACCTCAAGTACCTCAAACATTAAGTTGTTCTTCGGACTTAAACGGGGGGCTATTCTTAATCAATGCTGTAACAAAAGGTATTGACTTACAACAATGAGCAGCGGCTTTTCCAAGAGTAAATAGGTTGTGGGGAAGCAGATATTGGGTAAAACCATGTCGCGACATTGATGGGTCTCCTCGCGGACGGGAATGGTTGTGTTAATTGTTGCTGAAGTCGCCAACCTGGCCACCACCGGCGCGAAATCGATGAAACGCGTAGCACACATGTTAAGGGACGTTGAGCAAAATTTGTCCTCCAGTTATTTATCTAGCCGCAAAGATCATTCATTACGGCGGGCCGCATTAGAGCAATCGATATCGTGCTCGCACAAATAATCGATATGATCCGGTTGAAAACTTTTCCGTTAGGGATGGTAAAGTTAAGCGAGGGGGTTTTAAACGACTAATTAAATGTCTGCATTTTCTCTCGCCTTCTCATTGATTCGATGTAGTAACGCAAGTTCCAGCGACGGAAGAAAGTGGAAGGGGAGTGGCGAATAGGAAGATATTTTTAAAATTTATCTCTTTTAAGAAGCCAAGTGGTTGTTATCTTCCCCCCACCCCTCTCCGGAGAGCTCTCGTGTACTTCGATTTAGACATTTTTTGCCCTTTAGGTGAAGAACAGAACTTTTAGAGAAAGAGTGGCTTAAGTGTAGTCTTCTTTCATTATCACAAAAGACTGGAGAAGTAATTATATCTATTTTCCAAAATGACCAAAACGCAGTCTAAAGACTATACTACCAAGATTTACGATTTGTTAATTCATTTGGTTCCTAACTATCGGGCTTTCCTCTGAAACATTTACTACTTTTCTTTGGGCAAAGTCCATAATAGCCAATCCATAATAGCAGGTAGAAATCGCAAGAATGAAGTAAAACGTTACGTTGAATTTTTTTTCATAAGTAGACTGTTTTAAAAAAAGCAAGCTGAGGTATGTTTGTAGTTATTGCCACTAGTTCCAACTGTTGTCTCACGGGCGATCACATAAAAAAACAACTACTGGATTTCCTTAGAGGAGAAACAAGAAGGAAAGTGGAGGTATTTTTATTCTTGAATCAAGCTACACCAATGAATTGAATAAAAATAGCTTCCCGGATGAAATGGGAAGGGAGAAATAAGTGGTAAAATTTCTGCAGAAATACAGAATTTTGCTGAAAAACTTTTAAAGGAAACAACGAGGAAATGCTTTTTTGAGACAACCGCCGTTGCCGAGGTTTGCGCTATGTCGAGTCACCTGAATTCTCTGAATTTTTTTTTTTAAGCGAAAACAGATCTCTGTTTTTTTCCGAATACGAATAGAGAAAAAAATTACAGAACGATTTGAAGAAGAATGTAAGTGTTTTATTTTTTTAATGTAGTAGAGTCATTAGGTTTTCTGATAACAAGAGACGTGAAAAATATGCAATGCCCTCGCCGGAACTCGAACCTGGACTTCTCCAATACGCGCCGAGTGTGCTACCGTTACAGCACGAAGGCATGCCGAAATGAAGGAGAAAATACGTTACGTAACCCTTATTAATAACTAAAATTTATCTTTTAAATTACTAAAGTAAGTTTTCTTTTCATATGTTGATAATGCTTGTAAAGTTTATCCTAATTTTATTAACAGTTATTTTAAGTTTATGCATCTATTCTAGTTTCAGCTTACAATTTCCAACCAGAATGTAATTTTAGAAACGCAGTTAATGCAAATGAGTAAAGAGTAGTATTTAAGTAGATGTTTCACCGACTTTGTTAGAGAGAGTCTGAGTTTCTGACTAGCGCGCGTTTGCCATTTGGCTACGTCTCTCTAAGCTATTGCTACGCTCGGCCATACTTTAGATTTCGCCGACTTAATTTAGATTTAGGGGCCAACTACTTAGAATCTTGATAGCTTCAGCTGTATTTTTCAGTTAGCTTTAGTTAAGCTTAGTTAAGTTTAATTTTATACTCATTTAAGTTCAAGTCCAAGTGGAGGCTTTGCTGTACACTCCGAGTAAGGAGTTGATTGTATTATATTTATTGTGAGACATAAAGGGTAGTTAACCCTTCGTAAGTCTTACGTCTCCATTCACACATTCAAGCGATTATTCGCTTCTTAGTGTTTGTGAGGTTCATGGATGGAACACGGAATTAAATAAGTAAAATCCCATACGCTTATCGACTTACTACACTGATTATCATAAATTAAGGAAAAATCACAAAAATAACAATTACTGAAAACGTTACATGTAAGATTACATGAAACGAACCCACAATATACAACACATAGTAAGGTTTCGAATAACATGAAAAGAAATTACCAGACAATTATGGTAGTATAGAAATTAGCACATGCATAAAATGAACAAATCGAAAGTGTCAGTTTGCTATAGGAAAAATACTTTCAATATGGAATATGATCGCCTCTAGAAGCAATACAGCGCATACAACGATGTGTGATGCTTTCAGTTATGCGGTCTAACAGTTCGATAGGAAGCGAGAGCCATTGCTCTTGAAAAGCAGTTGCAAGCGCGGCAAGGGTCTGAGGGGGCGGATGGAGAGCAGCTAGACGTCTGCCTAAAGCATCCCAAAGGTACTCCATAGGATTCAAGTCCGGGGATCAAGCTGGCCACTCCAAGCGCATAATTGTTTCCTGTTGAAGATAATCATCTACGACGCGAGCTCTGTGTGGTCTTGCGTTGTCGTTCTGTAACAGGAAAGCATCACCTATTGCCCCGGCATATGGGCGACCATAAGCATCAAGGATGTCATCTCTATAAACCTGAACATTCACGGTTCTTCTTGGAAAAACATGGAGGTCTGTGCGTCCATTGAAAGAGAAGCCACCCCAAAACGAAGACACTGCCTCTTCCGTATGCATCTCTTTCACGGATGTTTAACGAATGATAACGGGTTCCAGGTTGTCTCCATATGAAATAACGCCTACTATCGCTTTCTAGACTAAACCTGGACTCATACGTAAAGAGAACAATCCTCCATTGATCAGGCGTCCAGTGGATATGTTGTGTTGCCCACTGCAAACGGTCCCTCCTATGGCGTGACGTGAGCGGCACGCAGATGGCCGGTCGCCTCGCATACAGAACACCTTCGTGAAGCCTTCTCTACACAATTGACGTTGACACCAACCTTCCGGTGGCTGCAGCAAGGGAGGATTCAAGAAGAGTCGGAGTAGAGTCTATTCCTGCGTGCACATAATGCCAAACATCGGTCATCGGCGCTCGTCGTAGCAGTTGGCCGTACTTGGCTGAACCTCCTAGATGCCAAATCTATGGTTTAGAATTGCCTCCAAAGTCTATGAACCACAGAAGGACTCACATTTAGCCGTCTGGCCACTTCTGTTTGACTTTGTCCTGCCTCTAGTCTCCCAATGGCTCTCCATTGTAGTTCTGCAGGCAAAGGATGCCTGGAGGTCATTGTTACCAATGGGCTACCTCAGATTTCTGATGTCACTATCGCAGTGAAATATGTGGGCTTGCTCTCAAACATGGACTTTGATGCTCCTCGCAGATGACGTATTCAGAGTGCAGCGCCACTAATTTTCATATTGCAGGTTTACTCAGCTACTCTTACTCGGTAACATATTCAAATTTTACACGGTTTGTCTTATTTTTGAGGGAGTTATAGCTATTTTTGTGATTTTTCCTTAGTTGTTGATAACCAGTGTATAAACATCCAAAATTTGGGAATCTTTCTAAAAATGAAAAAGGTACGAAAACCATCAGCTTGCACTCGATCAGTAAATACTACCTTTTTATATGTAAAAAAAACGCGAAATTTTGCGCCAAGGTGGTTACGTTAATACCTAAGGATCGAGACTACAATCCAAGCAGATGAAATAAGCAATACCAATACACATTTACAACCATATACTACAGTGAGATAATACGCAATGCGAATACAAGATACAGAAAAAGAATAAATGATATTTCCTGTTGAGGGATTAACATGATTAGGTTAAGAAATTGTTGTCTCTGAGCCGATGGCCAGCAAACGGCCCTACATTATAGTCCTCCAAGATCACCTCATAATTAAACGAGACAGGGAAGTTACCCTAGGGGCTGTTAACTCTTTCGCGAGGAGCTACTCATAGCGTTTCTGGAAATAATGAATAGTGCAATGTATTTTAAGATCTTTCTGCAGGAATTCGTTCCTGATAAATAAATGTGCTCCTGCGATGATCCTCAAGAATTTATTCTCGCTAAATTGTAGCCTGTTTATATCAGTCTTGGAAGAGGCAGCGCAGAAAGGAGAGACATAGTGTATTATTGAATTTATAATTCACAGGTAGATTTGCTTTTTCTCGGTAAAGGCTAAGCTCTTTTCTCTTGGGAAGTCACCGATGTAGAGTAGGTAAAGCACTTGGCCCTGGCATCTATACATATAAGGAAGAATGCCTGTGTGTTTGTTTGAGATTAACACATCACTACCATAGCTATCGTCACCAAACTTTCTGCAATTCTTTTCTAGGTTCTAGAAAACGTCGACGTAAATTTTTTTCCAAAAAAAGGACCTAAAATCAGATATATTAATTTAAAACGCTGCAAACGCTCATTTTCGCCCACATTTTTCCGAGTGGCAACAGTCTCGCATTCTGGAGATAAATATCTGCTTTATTTCGGGAAGTGTTGCCACTGCTCGCTTTCAAATTGTAGGGTTTGTTAATAAAAAATTTCTAAGTTTTACAATGAAATAAAAATAGAATTGCCAAACATTAAATACATTATTTCCGATTTCAAAAATTCTTGGGAAGCCATTTCGACTGTTCCCATCTTCGTACCACATTAATCAGCCGAGATATAAATTAAAAACTCTGAAAACATTAATTTTCGCACTCATTTTTCCGAGTGGCAACAGTCTCGCGCGTTGGAGATAAAAGAGATGGAGAGACTTTATTTTAAAACGGGTTGCTAGTGCTCGCTTTTAAATCGTAGTTTGTTAATTAAAATTTTGTGAAATATATATATATATATAAAGAAGAATGTGTGTTTATTTGTTTGTTCGTGTTATTGATTTCTGATCAATTATGATTAATTCCTTGCCACATTTAATCGACTAAAATTGAATATAGATGAAATATTAGATGGAACTTGAGCTTTTACGACCATTTTTGATTAGAAAGATGAAAATCATTAAAAACTGCGTGCCATTATTCCTGATATAATGAGAAAGAATTAGCTTATTTTTCTACAGAAATTTATTTTTAAATCGAAATTTTTTATGTGATTAAATTAATTGAATGAGAAATACAACTATTAACGCCTAAAAAACGCATGTCTACGACGCTATCGTCATGCGATGATTTATTGGTACTTTATTTTTTATCACGATAATTTCGACGACGATGTTTTTAAACTGCGAAGTTTTTGAACCAACCGCTTTATTTTCGACGACGATATTTTGTATCGCGATGTTTTAGAAGTGTGATATTTTCTCTTTGCTTTATTTTCTCCCACGATATTTTGTACCACGACGTATTCGCCTTGCGTTGTTTTTTCCACGACGTTTTCGTCCGCGATGTTTTCGGCGGACAACCTATATATTAGTTTTAGTTGCCCTTTTCAAGCAGCGTTACATAACGTATTAAAATCTCGAATTTGGGAGAACCGATGAATTTAGGGGGGGAAAGCACCAAATCTAGAATATTAATTTTGAGGTCGCCAATTATTTTTTAAAACAGCTATCATTTTTTTTAATCTTACATATATATAATGTAAGATAAAAAAATATGATAGCTGTTTTAACAGAGAAGTATATATATATAAACAGAGAAGTATATATATATAGTTCTCTGTTTTCTTTATATACTACGTAACAAGAGACACCATAATTTGATTAGTTTCTCAGGACAAAACTGTAACACACGGAACAAAATTGTATCCATGATTTAAACATTTCACGAATGTGTTAAGACGGACAAAGAAATAACGGCAGAGAGGAGAGGACTTAAGCCACTGTTATTGGGGTCATTCGGGTTCCAATCGCTCGTCTTTTATGGCTTAGCGGCTTGAAAAATGGAAGTCTGCGGGGTCTTATAATCTATCTCCACGAATAATTAATTAAAAACGGTCTTGTCGATAATGAATCTTCATAAAGCCACGGCTAATGAGTTACTCATTCTCTCGAGTAAACTTCTATTCAAAATCTTGGAGATTTTTTGCACCGGTATTAATTTGAAAACTGGAGTTGCTCGAGCGAGTAACCGTATTGCGGACCTTCGATAGCGATGAAGTTTGAGAATTTTATGCTTGTCTAACTCTCATAATCTCGATCGAGTTTTATATCGCATATATCGATGAAGAAGGAATGCAAGACATTAATCGAGGAGAAGTGTTTTATCACGATCAGTTTTCCTCGAGTTTATTATAATTTTCGTCGCATATGTTTTAGATTTCAGGTACCTAAATTTAATTATCTGGGTTAATTGCAGAAAGTGTTTTTAAAAGTACCACAACTATCTTTCGTAGATGTTTATTAATTTATTTAATTATCAGGTTTTAAACTGATATTATAATTCGCTGTCAATCATATATACAAGAACACTGTCATGTGTATGAGAACGATCTTCGAAAACTCGTTTTACGCTACAATCAACTTTCGAATGATCGGGGCTAATAATGAGAACGAGTACCACGATTAACGCAAAATCACGGGTCGGTCCGAAGGGGGAAGATTAAACATAATTTAAAATGAAGAAATTTATTCCGTTTTTTATTTCGAAACAAAGCGATCTGTACGTAATAATGCTGATTTATTTAATTTATTATCAATTAGTAACTGAATCTGTGAAATTAGACTAGATAGCTTTAGTTAAGCTTAGTTTAGTTTAATTTCATAATTATTTAAGTTCAAGCCCAAGTGGAGGCTTTGTGTACGTTCTGAGTTAGGAACTGATTGCAAATATTATAAGAAATAAAGGGTAGTTAACCCTTTGTAAGTCTTACGTGTTTATTGAGACACTTAAGTGATTATTCGCTTGTTAGTGTTTGTAGGGTTCAAGGATTAAACACTGAATTAGATAGTTAAAACCCCACACCGTTTCCGTACGTTCCCCTATACATTATTCAATTTGTTAAAAAATTGTCAGACAAACTTAGCAGTTATCTGCTCCATTTTTCTGTCAGCCATTTCCACGACGTTCCATAGTTTTTACCAATCTTTAATTTTACATCATCGATTTGCTACCGTCGCACAATTTAGAAGACACATATTGTGATATATTGTACTTACAAGACCATATGAGTTCCCGCAGTGTTGCTAATTTTGAAGTTATATATCAATTCTCACTGCCTCAGGACTTGTATATACATTAAACTGGATTCGAATTAGTCGTTTAATCAGAGCATTCAAAAGAAGTGTTTAGAATATTATCATTGCAAATATTTTGATTGATGCACATTTCAGTAGACAAAGGACAGAGATGTGTGCATAGGGGATCCGTGACACTTAACCGACACCAGTTAGCCGACAAGACATTTAGCCGACACGGACACTTAGCCGACAGGTCATTTAGCCGACAGGACATTTAGCCGACTGGTGTCGGTTAAGCTAACTGGTGTCGGTTAAGTGTCCCGTCGGCTAAGTAGTTGTCGGCTAAGTGTCCGCGACCGGTGCATAGGGTAGTTTGCTCTCGGTTAAATACTATTTTGGATTTTGTATATATGTAAATAACGTTAGTGAAATGATATGTGAAATTGTAGTATTTTTTAAATAAGGTAAAATGAAATAATTGAAAGAGATGATGCTCTCGCGGAAGAATAAGATTACATGGGCAAGTCTATTTAACACTGAGTAAATGTTAAGTAGACTTGGCCTTGTAATTTCATTCTTAACATAACATTCTTAACAATGTTATTCTTAACAGCAACTTAAGGGAGCTTGTATACTTTAAAGCCCTTAAGATCTTCGAATGTGTTACTGTTCCAAGAAATGAGATAAGATATATATATATATTTTAACAGCAATTACTTCCAACCTTTTACAACTGACTACATAACATACATAACATAGCTACTTTGGGAGTTAGTAACCAGAAATTTTGTGTTGCCACAAATATTTTTATAATTTAATCTGCTCTGTGAAAAATGTTTTATGCCTTCACGTCATGTTTCCACCTTGCGCGCACGATATTTTAAAAATGGCTACTTGAAATTCTATGGAATTCATTATATGGGCACTATCTTCTAACTGAACGAAAAAATCTGATGAATATTTTAATACTAAAAAATTTTATGCATGAAAACATTAATGATTGTTTTAGTAAAATATATTTGTTAAAATCAACTCCAAATAAAATAAGAATTTAACATGAAATTCTTAGGATTTTTGGTTCACAAATGTTATAAAACCTATATATTAAATATGGAATTAAATTACGCAACAGAACGTTTTAAACTGTGCGCGCAAGGTGGAAACATGACGTGAATGTATAAAAAATTTTACCACAAAGCAGATTAAATTATAAAAATATTTGTGGCAACACAAATGTTCTGGTTACTAATTCACAAAAGCAACTATATTATGTAGTAAAATGTTGGAAATAACTGCGTTTAAAATAAATGCGTTATCTCAATTCTTGCAATAGTAACATAATCGAAGATCTTAAGGGTTTTAAGGTGTACGAGACCCCTTAACACTGAGTAAAGCTATTTCACTAAACTGGAGACTAATTTTTGTCACTAAATTTGGCAAGAAATCCTTAAAAGTCGCCCAAACATAGCAACATTGGGGTTCGGTTCCTGTATAACTGTAACTTGTATTAAGATTGAATAAATGTAATTGATCGCTATATGTAACTGTAACCGTTACCGGCCCTTATATGCCCTCCAGTAATTTAGAGAAGTGGAAAGTGCTAGAGATTTCTCGATGGCCAGGTGAAAACTATATAAGATCGGAGAGAACATCAGCTCCTAAGTCATTTATTTCAGCGCCAGTTCGGAGTATTGTGAGATTTCCGTAGGAGCTTCGCCTTTTTAAATGCGCTTTGCATTGCGTTGTGTTTAACATTCTTATAGTCCGAAGTGTAACTACTGATTGCACTCTGAGATACTGTAAAAAGCTGTGCAAGTATTTTCGTGGAAAGTTCCAGAAGTGTTAAGTGTTTCTTTTAATAAAAATAAATTTTTTCGAGCTATCATCGGTTCTGTGTGCATTTAATCTACACTGTCCATACATTAAGGATAATGCAAAATCAGGCAAAGGAAGAGTTAGAAGAAAAACAAATTTGACTTATTTGTAAAGCTTATTTATTAAACAAAAAGTAAAGAGCAAAAAAAGATGCTATATGTTTGATATTATTAAAAAAATTAGCGATTTTTTCTCCACGGAGCAAATTACAAAAAAAAAAACCTATTTACAAAAAAACAATATTACATGGTTGGTATGATTGTTAATACATTGTATGTCTCCCAGACGATGCAATACAGTCCGTACAACGCCTAGGCATGCCGAGTATCAAATGATCGATCTGATCTTATTACACCACTCAAAAAGCAATGCTCTCTGAAGTTCCGGTAGACATGTAGGAGGAGGTTGACGGGCTGCAACTCGTCGGCCAAGCATATTCCTCACGTGCTCTACTGGATTCAAGTCCGGTGAGAATACTGGCCAGTCCATACGGGTGATATCCTCCGATTGAAGGCATTCGCTTACGATGTTTGCACGGTGAAGACGGGCGTTGTCATCCATAAACACAAATTGTGCGCCCATGGCGCCCCGAAACAAACGTACATGTTGTTCCAGAATGACGTCCCGATAGATTTGGCTTGTCATGGTTCCAATTTGAACATGCAGGTCAGTTCTGGAACCCAGAATAATTCCACCCCAAACGAGCACTCCTGCACCACCGTAACGATGTCGTTCAATGATGTTTTCTTGGTGGTAACGGGTACCTGGAGCTCTCCATATGAAAGTCCGGCGAGAATCAGACCGCAAGCTAAACCGGGACTCGTCGGAAAACATCACACGAGCCCACCGTTGCGGTGTCCACAATGCATGCTCTCTGCTCCAGGTTAACCGCAGACGACAGTGAGTTGCAGTAAGTGGAACGCATCTGACAAGTTTACGAGCATATAGACCAATATGCCCTAAGCGTCTGTACACGGTCTGCCTTGAAATTGTCGTACCAGAGGCCGAAGAGAGCGGACGAGACAGGTCTGAGGCTGTGCTCTGCCTGTTTCTTTTGGCAGTAACTGGCAAATACCGGTCCTCATTCGGCGTTGTAACTCTGGGGCGACCTGTGCTGTAACGTCTACTCACATGACCATCATCTCGGAATCGTTGCCAAAGCCTGGAGATGACACGCTGGGCAATTCCAAGTTCGTCTGATGCTTCCAGTTGGCTACGCCCCCATTGCAGACGGCCGATCTATCTACCACGTAAAAAATCATCCAAATGCGTCCTTTGTGTCATAATTATTCGGTTATTGCACTGAAATGCTTATAAAGCGCCTGCGAACAATTTTACCTCTTTGCCTGTATTCCTTATATATCACTCTCTTACACTCTCGTCATTGTGATGTACCATCGGTGTCATCTGGTTACTTCCTGAAATTTGCATATGATTCTTGGAGATGTGTGTAGTGATTCTACAGGTGATATATTTATTTTTGAGTTCGATTTCCGAGTGACTTCGAATTATGCTTAATTTATGGACATGAGTGTATTACGAGCGCATACACATGCAACAATACTTTATGAAATTCACAGTAAAGGTCTTACGTGACGGGCAAGCTGCTTTTAAAGCCAAGTTAGCTTCTTGTCACACTTTAAGACCATTACGGGATAATTAAAGAAAAAATAAGCGGGAATCGCTGTAGTTATTTTGCGCTAAAATTTGTAGAGACATTAGGTTATTACGAAGCAGGAGAGGTGAAAAATAAGCAACGCCTTCGCCGGGAATCAAACCACGGACCTCTCGGTTACGCGTCGAGCATGCAGACCACTACACCAGGAAGGCATGCGAAGAAGGCGGAAGAAATACCTTATAAATTAACTACTTAAAACGCATTCGAAAGAGAAGGAATTTGATAGAACTTTCACTAAGAGAAAAATATTAATTTTAATTATATTCTAATCTAAAACCATATGGAGATATTTTGATAAAAAGACTGTGAACTAAAATAATATTATCAAATTGTATGGTATGATAATAGTTACCCGTGAAACTACGAGAAGTTAAAATTATCCTGCTCCTAACAAGTGCGACGTTTATTTTCATATTATTCTAATATTTTATTATTATTGTAATCATCTATTATTTCATATTATTCCAATATACTAAATATAATAAAACAGTTTTTAAAAATGTTTTCTTTAATTTATCTCCCAATTTACAATGCACGTTTTCATGCCGTCATGTTTCTCGTCTTTTTACTTCCTTGTAAAAGTAAAAAGGAAGTATTGTAATCGCGAAAAACTTCGGGTATCATATTTTGACGGAAATATCCATTTTAACCGCTAACGAAAGCAATTTAAACGACGTCTTTGTGTGACATCTATACGTAAGGACACAATAAAGGAATGTTTTCCCCAAACGAATTATAAAATTGATTTAAAATAGGTTCAGAAGTGATTTTTTTTCATGGCGTCTATACGTACGTATCTCGCATAACTCAAAAACGAGTAGCCTCAGAACGTTGAAATTTTGTATGTAGGATTGCTATAGCATGTAGATGTGCACCTCCTATTTTAGTTGCAATCGGCTGCACCAAAAATATATAAATTTTTGGTGCAGCCGATTGTATATATATATCCTCTCTGTTACTCGGCTCATTGAGCTCAGTTTTTTTATTCTTACATGTTGGTAAATTGTGCATTTTTTGCTTAAAAATGATTGAATTATGTTGTTCTTATCTTCCGGTTATGGTTTTTATGCCTTTAATAAATCTACATGCAAGATTTGTAGAATTGTCTACAATTTAAAAGCTGTTTAAGTGCGGCTAAGACTAATTATTATTACTATATCAGCCATATTTGTTTACGTTTGAAACTTAGCAGAATAGTGTATTGGTTGCCAATCTAACGAAACTAAACTTCGAAACAACAAAAATAACGCCTTCTTTTATTGTTGCGAATTAAATCATGCTCAGTCCATTTTTGAATTTATTCGAGGAAATAAGTGTTTAAGATTTACTTCGTAATTTTTAATATAGATACGTTGAATTTTTATGTATTTTTGTCTCGTCGCGAAGTGAGAACTGAAGTAATGGAATGAGAAATACTTAATCATCTGTGAAAAGCTGTTTCTATTTTTTATTGTTTAATTTATTTTACACATCGTTTTAGATTTATTATAGTATTTGAATAGAACATGTGTCAACGATTAGGTAATTCTCCAGATATATACATAATTTTTGTGCATTCTGAGTTATAAAATGAATGAGATCTAACGCTGTTAAGTGAAGCTAGCGCCAGAATGTCGCTACGGTAAATAAATATAGTGAATTTTAAAGAGTGCATTTATTCTATTGTGGTTTATATGCTATCGGCAAAGTAGATTTAATTCAATCCAATAAGTTTAAATGAAATACAAAATGCGTATAATTTAATATTCCGTACAAGGAAGGCACGTGGTGTACAAATTACAGTTTTTTTCTACTTCTGTTTGCTAATATACTTGTCTTTAATTTAGTTAAAGATGAAAAAGACGTTAATGTCCCGACGTCTGAAAGCGCTACTGCTACATAAAATGTGTGAGAAATGTCGTTGGCTTTCTTAGAATCGAAGTGAAAGGATATTTCTTCCGATGTGCTGTGAAAAGATTATAGAATTTATATACTTTTCGAAAATTATTTTCCCATCGAAAATTTATTTTTAAGTTAAAGGCAGTTTATATATATAGAATAGATGACAGAAAGATTTATAGAAAATTCGAATAACATGAATCCTCATTTTCATAAAGCGGCTGCAACTTAAATATTATAATATTTTCCGGTTCTCCATCATTCCATAATACCCTCTTCTATTTCCTTTCTGGTCGGTAAGCACTTCACGTGGTCCTAAAATTAAGCTGAAAGTTTCTCGACTTGAGAAAAGTTTCTCATTTATCTCGGCCTAATCCCCCAATCCTCCTTTAAACTCACGCTGTGTAACGCGCGGCTTAGTATAATCATCTTGCAAACAACCCTCTTTACAAAGAACTAATTAAAATCTATTTCACTTTTGAAGCTCCAGATTTAAACATTCGCCCATTCCCCTCCCAGAACTCTTTTAGAACAGAAGGAAAAGAGAAAAAAAAATTCTAATCGTTTTCGAACGTCATCACAACACGGTCTTGGAATAAATTCTTTTAATCGAAGCCCGAAAGAGTGCGCTCTGGTAGGTATGCAGTCTTTTGCATAAGAGTGGGAGGTAAGGGTGAATTGGAGAACGCGACTGCCGAACGAACGAGATATCTTTTCTTGATGAGGTCAGCGGAGGAGGTTGGTGGTTGGGAGTGCTTTCTCCGAGCGATTATCGGATTCCTAATCGTCGCTAATCTGCGGAAATAAATGAGATTCTTAGAGAATGCAATTAATGACGAAGTTTAATGCCTCTCGAGATTACTCAGATCCAGTGGCCCAAAAGATTTGATCCGAGAATTCCAACACAGGATCAAAGGATAATAAAGAAAATTTTATGACCATGATTAAAAAGAATTTGACAAGTCGGTGCTTAATGAGAGATAGTCTTTCACTACTTTTAATAGCGTTGCTGTTGTTACCAATCTCACTTGTTAGACAATTGTCAGCAAAAGCCCATGACATTCATCGTGGCAAAGAGTCAAATGCACCTGTCGGTGACAACAGCTATGAGCACCATATAGGTGACAACAAGACTTAGCTCCCAGTCCCCCCCCCCCAAGTTT
>KK119730.1:885795-937082 GCA_000611955.2 Stegodyphus mimosarum | reverse complement strand
TTTCTCTAGTAACTTCTCGACGGGAATTCGACCTCACCACATATTTGGGTGACCCCCATGCCGCAGGGATGCTTTACATTTACAAACATCCATGCCTTCTGCGGGATTCCAATCCGGGCCTTTCGGTGACGGCAGCCACAGTCAATTGCTACAATTGGGAATTGGTTCCTGTTTTTCCATAGACGTTTCTAATTACTTAAAGAAATTGAGCACAATTATAGCCATTTATAAGGACGATTAGCCGTATTATATTGTTGCGTTTCACGGGTTCGTGGATTTGAGAGTATCCGATGAAAACATGATGCAGAACAGTAAAAAGCACAATTTATTTACAAGAGTCACTATTTACAGCACAGTTCCAAAATTACCTTTAAAAGCGTCGAAAATCTACAATAAATACGCTGAAACAATCAGCAACACAGCTTCAGGCTGTAACTGTAAAGGTGGCTTCATGGCAACACTAAACTTATAATAAACACCGTGGAACAATCACCAATACACTGTCAAGCTATACTGTAAAGATAGCTTCACGGCAAAGCACTATCTCGATCGCTTTCCGTTCACAGAACTCTCGCGTAGCTTAGCACTCGCAGTGAGCAGCTATTCTCACAACAACTACACTACTTAATCACACTGCTTCACAATCTTGCAACAACTTCACAATACTTCACAATCTAATCACACTCTTAATCACACTCTTGCAATCTACTCGCAACTAACTAGCTCTCAGAAACGCAAGGGTTTATATAGCTTTTCTTTAAGTTCGACACGTTTCGAGAAATATCTCGACAGGAAGTTATTCTAGAAGCTTCCCGATTGGACCATGGGATATCGCCAATTTGGTCACCAAATGGGCGATAAAGTCGCCAATCTGGCAACCCTACCATACACTATTTTATAGCAACCCTAGTGCTATGGCGGAAAGCTTACATACAGGCGCAACCGCCAAATTTTCGCAACAATATGTAATGGAATAAATATTAGAATTTTTTTTCTTGAGGGGGGGAGGAATATGTGCTCTTATACTGTAGAAATACCTGTCAATTTGTACAGACTGGAATTGCTTATCAAAATCTGTCGTTTTGTGCTATTTAGAATTATATAGCAAAAATTAATATTTTAACTGTAATGAAAAATTAATTGCAGGTTTTTTTTTAACATGTACATTTGTAGTATGATTGATTGGTAAAGTTTCTAACTGTAATGAAAAATTATTTGCAGCATTTGATACATGTGTAATTATATGGTATGACTGATTGTTAAATAATATGTACTGGTTAATTTTGTATTATAATTGGGAATTAGTTCCTGTTTTTCAGTAGACGTTTTCAACTACTTGAAGAAATTGTGTAATGCTGTAGCCATTTTACAAGCACAATTAGATACATGTAATGGAAAAAAATTACAGCATTTTTTGGAATATATGCTTTATACTGTTGGAATACGTGTCAATTTGTATAAATTGGAATTGTATAACATGTCAGAACTGAGTATTCTGTGCATAGCTTTAGAAAACATGTTGAAGTACTAGGGTCCTTATCCTCAAGTCCTGAACTGGAACGGGGAGCTGAAAAATGTTGGCTTTGTTCTGATGTAGATACTGTGCTGGAGAATAACTGCACTTGAAAGGGATTTGAAATCCTCTTTTATTAAATCACTATTATTTACACACTTCCCAACTCGGGAGGGATACAGAAAGTAAAAGACCACACTTGGGCCTAACTTAACAAATCAAATAATATTTAAATAAATCTCTAAACCTAAATAGAAATGTAATTAAACTTTGCTCGCAGAGCAAATCGCGGAGTTTGGCCTCTAACTAAATGGTGCGTAGCAAGAAATACTAATACTAGCGCACTTCAATTTATTTCAATATGCAATCACGTAGTAAGCGCTATGGCTTATAATTTTAGCTGCTAGCTGGTCAGGCGAACGTCGAACAGAATGACCGTGATCTGAGACTAAAGCTCTCTCACAGTAAGAGGTTTCTACCTCTGGTTTAAATAGTACTTGGCTGTACTTCAAAATTAGCATAAGCTGAAAACGAGCGCTTCTTCTGACGGGAAGTTGAAACAGAGAAGAGATAGAAAGATTTAAATTAAAATAAAACTTGGTTAGTTTAACTAAAACCTTACAAACAAATCTGTCGTTTTGCCCAATTTAGAATTGTATTGGAAAAATATAAGAATTAGTTTTCTTTCTTTCATTTTTTTTCTTTGTTTTTATCCGGGAGCCAAGTTTTTATTTACACAACATTTGCTTCTGTGGATAATAGCAAAATAGTGTACATATTACTATGAACTTCAATTTCTTGATTGCTTTGCGGATAATTGCAAGACAATGTGCAAATTGCTATGGACGCACATAATGAGGCGTGCAAACTGCTAAGGACACGAAGTTAAAATGTATCAAAGTGGACAAGTGTTTACGTGAACAATGAACTTAACAAAAGTGTACTTCGAATTTATCAAAAGTTAACTTAGAATTCAGTTTATAAATAGTCTACGCAACATCATAAACTTTGGGCTATGGAACTATTAAATGCCTGAACCGATGTCACTGGCCTACTCTACGGATAACTGCAACTGATAAGAAGAACACGAAGTTATGACGTATTAAAGTAGGCATAGGTTTAGAGAATGGTTAATATAGAAGTTCCACTCTCCACAGCATAGATCCTATCCATGACAATGTAATGATTAATTGATTGTATATTTTTTTTCGTAAGGATTATTATGTAACAATTATTGTAAAGATGACATCGTCAATTTAGCATTGTGATATTACTATCATTGATTGAATGAATGCCGGCGGCGGTGAATGGTAGATTCTTTTTCCGTCGCATGGATATAACTGTTATTGGTGTAGAACCTTAGGTCAAAGGTCCCTGCGGCGGCGTTTCGGTCACTAACCATTATCCAGGTTAGGCGTCTTTAATAGCGTTTCCAAGCTGAGATACTGAGATACATATTGCCACTTGATGAGCATAGAAGGAGGAATTAGCTTGCAGTCATTGTAGCTGAGCGTGAAGGCTTACAGATAACAAAACATGAACTTGGAAGAATTTCCAGTGAAGGTTTATGTGAAGAGTTGGACAGAAGACATGTTCGAAGTTTTCTCGAATATGATTCCGAATCTTAAGGGCTCTAGAATATCCCGAATCTTTCGAAACTCAAATTTCTAGAATTTTTCACGTAAGAAAAGGGAAAAGGAATGAAAATTTACTAGAAAAAAAGTTATTAATGAAGGCAAGTTCTTAATTAAGGGAAATGTTCTTAATTAAGGCAAAATTTTAAATCTGATTTTAATGAAAATGAATTTTAGATTGCAGTTCTTAATACAACTGTATTGATTAAGAAGCTACGAACGAAATTTCATAAATGCAGTGCTAATTATGAACCTTCAATATACAATATACAATATTCAATATACAATTCAATATCAATAATTTAACAAAAATATTTGAACAATAATTCAGATTTTTGACATTTTTGCAGAATGTTTTTTCTCAACTCAAGTATAGCATGAAGATCATTATTTCAAAAGTTAATACAGATAAATACTAACAATAGAACACCAGATTCTCTCGAAAAATTAAATATGTCAGAAATGCAGCCAAATGACGCATGGTCTTCAAATTCACTGAAATTGCAAGAATTGCATTTTTCTTAATACTGGACGTCAAATAAATTATCTTTGAAACTTTTGACTCGAAATGTTTAAAGACGCATTAGATTAGGATTTAAATAAATAAACTGGAAAAAATCCGAATTTTTAAATGTGGATCTGTGCAAATTCCCTTACATTCGATGATTCAAATATCCTATCTCTGTGAAAAGCCTTAAAAAAACCAATCGGTGGACATTACCTAAAAGGAAAACTTAGTAATTAAATTATATTGAGCATTTATCAGCTGTTTATTGGAAATGTTCAAAGGATTCTTAGTCACTATTCCATTTTAAGCGGGCTACAGCGAAAGCAATATTTATAGCTTCTATGTACTGAAAAACTTAAAATAAAATGAACTATTAATTTAATGTATAGTATTACAAAGTTGTCAGCTGTAACCAAAGCAAAATTTATGAGTTTTATGTACACCTGAAAAGAAAGTGCATAAAATCGTTTCAATACGAATGAAATCAATTCATTCATTCTTTCAAATCAATTCTTTCCAAGCAACAACCAATTCGTAAATATTATTTTTTTCCAAACCCAGGAAACAAAATCTTCGGATACTTCAGGTTCATACGTATAAGTAGAAGGTCATGATTTAAATATAATATAATATAACAACTTTTTCTCAATATCAATAAAGGAATTAACGTGGAGATAACATAATTTGCCTGGTATCTTAATCTTAAACAAAAAAGTTGCCAACAGCCGCTATTTATTTAAAATACTAACATTAATCAAACATTTTTGACATACAATGACGTCACATGCAATGGCGTGCTTTCTTCAACGTCAGAGCATGACCTTATGTAATAATAATATGTTTAATGTTTAGGAATGCTATTTTTATTTCATATTTTGTAAAACTTACAAGTTTTTATTAATAAACTCTACTATTGGAAAGAGAGTAGTGGCAACAATTTTAAAGCATTTTTATCTCAAGCCGCTTCCGAAACTGTTGCCACTCGGAAAAATGAGTGCAAAAATTAGCTTTTTCAGCGTTTTTAATTAATATCTTGGCTGATTAAAGTCGTACGAAGATGAAAATCGTCGAAATGGCTTCCCAAGAATTTTTGGAATCCGGAGTAATATATTAAATGTTGGGCAATGCTATTTTCATTTCATATTTTGTAAAACTTACAAATTTTTTATGAATCTAATCTACGATTTGAAAGCGAGCAGTGGCAACACTTTTCGAAATGAAGCAGATTTTTATCTTCAGCGTGCTGCCACTCGGAAAAATGAGGGCGAAAATTAGCGATTTCGGTGTTTTAAATTAATATCGCCGCTAATTAAAGTCGTACGAAGATGAAAATGGTCGCAGATTTTAACAGTATAGATTTGGAAAGAAAACATTAATATTATTAAAATATTAATTTTGTTGTATATTTGTATCGATCCAAAATGTACAATTTGTGACGAGGCGAATACGAAGAAACGTAAAATATTCAAATAAAAACTGCACAATATGTTACAGAATAAAAGTAAGTATAAACTTCTAACTTGCCTCAACGATTTCATTATCTCATTTCAAACTTCGAGTTATAATTTTAGATTTTAATAAATTTATATGTGAAATTCTTCTATTAAGAAGACATTCCGGATCTCATTCATGGTGTACAAAAAGCATACATATTCATAATAATTAAATAAATAAAGGAAACTTTAAACTTTCCAATAATTATTTTACCACACATCTGAGAGTTAGTGACGTAGCAAAAGCTATGAAATATTCTTCTTATAGAACATCTTTCTATGGAACATGACAAAGTTACGTGTCAAATATGATTTATAGTCGAATGTCGGGGAAAGATTTCCCCGTAGAATAGTCTAACAGAGAATAACGATCTCTGTATAAGAATGAAAAGTCGATAAGAAAGAGAAAATGATAATTTCGTAACTTTAAGATCTTCTTTGTTGTAAACAAAAGACACACAGAAGTAAAATACCTTTACTAGAATAAGCACAGATGTCTATTTAGACCTTGACAGATGTCAGCTATGCGTTGCATTCGAGTTTCACAGTTCTTTTCACTGATAACAACCTGACATCAGCAATCAGCAATATATATAGATAATGCGCAACGTTTAGATCATGAAAATTCTTGGTGTGTATTTGCTTTCAAAATGAGTTTGGTGGAAGATATGAGGAAGAAATCTACATTGTGGATGAGTTCGATTTAAAAAAAAAAGAAAAAAGAAAAAAAAAAAAAAATGAAAAAAAAAAAAAAAGGTTTCAGATTTTAAATTACGTCCAAAGGGACGTTTTTTAACGTTTTGTATGTTACCTTTATTTACTAAATATCATGTTCTTCGCTCTTAAACCATACAATTCAGTTCAACAGCAATATCGCAAAATAATTTTTAAATCAGTATATGTTTAGAATTTCCGATACACAGTTCCGCGCGCTATAGATAAAAAGGTTTTTTTTTTAGTGCTGCCATGGCTCGCTTTTAAATCATTTGAGCTTGTTCATCAAAAATTCGTTAAAGGTTTACAAAATATGAAATAGATAACAAAACAAATTCCAAATTTGGGCTTCCAGATGCGCATATTCGAGTGAAATCGTACGTTATTCAAAATTGGATGACTCCAAGTACCGTTGTTTTATCACATTTGGAGAAATATACATACATTTATGCAGATTCTTCATTATTTAATTTCTTTAAATATGATACAGGGTTGCAATATTTTGTGGCAACAGTTTGAAAAGTGATTCAGACTTTTAATGTTTCCGACGCAAGAATCGCAAAACGAAAACAATAGTCCTTCAGGGACAAAGCCCCTTTGGACTAACAATAAATATTCTCATTTTAGTGAAATGATCGAAAAATACAGGGTGAGTCAAAGAGAATCAGCCTGTTATTATAGGATTTCCCTTAGTTTGTATAACAAATTATTTTAAGTTTAGTATCTTTCCTGAATCTCTCATTTTCCCCTCGCATATCCCCGCCAGTATGCAAATTTAAAGGCAAGCGAAGAGAGTATAAAAACAGACTGTTGCGTTACGCCTTTTGGGCATTTTAAATAAGTTTGTCACCGGTACGTTGTTGAGTCGTCAGCCTAGTTAGCCTTAAGCCAAATTGTTAGTCCAGCACTATTACTTATCTCTGAATTTATTGTTTAACTATTCTTAACAATGTTAATAATGCATTTATTCTAGTGCTTTAATGTGCATTAATATTGTTACTTTGGCACGACAGTCATAGTCAATAACCGCTGTACAACTTATGCTTCAAAGCATGTGGATTGAATGGAAAAAAATTGCTATGTCATTTCAGAAAAAGTCCGATTTTGTGTGAAAATACCTATACTTGAACAATGATAAGTCGCGCTTTCGAGACGTGCAAAACGCAGTTTTAATCGGCTCAGTAGAACGGGAGATATAGAACTGTCCCATTTTTTTTTGCGCAATTTATCTCAGTTGTAAAAATACCACGATTCTACAAACTTTAAATTATGCCTTTATACACAGAACAAACTGAAAGAGAACCAAAATTTCATTAAATGCACGAAAAGCAATAATTATTTTGTTCTAATAAAATAAATGTTAATGTTTCTTTCAATTTCATGTGATTTTCGTTAGTGGTCGTTACGTAAAAGACTACTGAATACTGGTAATTCTATCTCGGACCGTGGCGAGGCGAAAGGTCTGGGTGGTTTCATGATTTTTCCCAAGTGTAATATGAATGCAAGCATTTCTACCTTAGAATGCCCTCCACGAAAGCAACCTCCCCTTAAGCAGACAGCCCTCCTGTATTTTGCTCTATAAAATAACCTAACATTTAACCTAAAATTTATTAATACTTACATATTTGGAAGATTTGTTGACTTAAAACTTGAATTTACTTCAAACTTTAAGGTACTTTTCAGTACAATTAAAAGAAGTTTTAGGAATATGATCAGAAAAGCTCAAATAATTAATTTTCGTCCGCTGAAATGGTAGAAATCGGTAAAGCGGTTAAAGAGGCATCATTCGATCGGCGAAGAGGCAAATCGTCCGCTATCCTACCATTGGTGAAAGACAGCAAAATAAAAATGATCCTTCGAAGGGGACATGTGGAGAGCCGCAGGGCATGGCCCTAATTAAGAGGGCGATTCCAACACTCTGCCTATCGGAATCCTCCTAATGAAGAATCTCTTCGAAGCTGAGATTAGAAAGAAAGGAATGGTCAGAAGAGCAGAAACAGATCGATCGGCAGAATGCTCTAGAATGTTTCGAAAAATAGGTTTATGTAACTCAGAAATTACATCGCCTGGCTATGCAGTGTTGAGCATCATCTGATAATGCAACAGAATTAAAATTTGAATACAATTTTTTCAGTTTTTTATTTATTCTAAAACGATAAAATAATAATAATTATAGCATTAATTAATGCAAATGATTGATACCTGCTTATGAAATATTTACTGAAACAAACCACTTTCAGGATCTGTTCAAATCTTTCAATAGTTATGCAGATTTTCAACGCAAAAGGAAATAAACAGCTACAGTTAAAAGAGTTTCATTACACACTTATTTTGCGTAACATTTGAATTTGTTAGATGAGGGACTTACGAATTCTTAAACGTACAATCTGGCGAAGAAATTTCTTATAATAGCACGTACTTTAATTTTCTACAATCTGATGATCCAGGACAAAATGTTTTAAAAATGCACATGTTAAATTCGATAAAATTATTTAAGAATATGAAAACGCACTTATCAGAATACAAAAACACAAACTATACTACTTGGACAAGTATTTATACCTTTTCAATAGTTTATTAAAATTATATTATATTGTTTATAAAAAAGGTATGATTGAACACTACTGAAACGTATATTTAAGACCCAGTAAACTGTTTTTTTAATTTTAGATGTGAACCTGCAAAGGTGCCAGTTTCAAACCCCCTCCCATGTATTGCTCCCATATATGTTTAAATAAGTTTACAAATTTAAATTTGTATATTTGTAAATTTCAGCATAAAAATAATTACAGTGGCTAATATTATTTATATTATTTCAAGATTAGATATTTAGATAATTCAAGTACCTACCTTGTAAAATATCAATATATCAAGCTCATATATTACACCGCCTTATGTAGTATAAATACTTTTTATTTCACGTAAAATACCGTTAAAATTACATTGCTGTCTTTTATAGCGGATCCGTAAACTTTTTCGAGCTGCCACAATATTCATCCAGACGAATGCTTACAATAACAATGGAAATTAGGACAGCATTCTATTCAGTGTGTCAGAAAAGAATAACTTCGAAACACATTCAAGCAAGCTCAAATCTTCATTTCCTGCTGTAATTCTCTGCTGCAGAAGAAGTAGCAGCACATCTTCAGCCATTATCGCCAAGCATTTTCCGGAAGCAAATTTCCAGTGAAAAGAAGCAGAGTCTACAGTTTCAGGTGATTAACTGATCAAAGTTCAATAGGAAGCCAGCTGAAGAACACGCTGCTCTTTAAAAGAGCTTATTCTCGTGAAGGACATACGGACTACACATTTCAGAATTTACCAGATAATTCTTTATTTATTTATTAGACCAAAGGGGAAATTTGGCGCTGAAGGGCTTATTCGTTTTGCCATTTTGCGTCGTCCAATATAAAACGGCGTTTCACCTTTCAAATTGTTGCCACCAAATATTACAGCCCTGCATTATAATTAAAGGAATGAAATAATGAACAATCTTCATGAATATCTGTATGTTCTCGCACTGTGAAGAAACAACGGTACCTAAAGAAGTCGAATTGCAATTAACGTAGTCCTCCACTCGGGTATGGGCATTTGGAAGCCCAGATTTGGAATTTGTTTTATTATCTGTTTCATATTTTGTAAAAGTTTAATAAACGTTTGATCAACAAACTCAACGATTTGAAAGCGACACTGTATGAAAAAAAAAACACATTTTTATGTCCAGCGCGCGAAACTATCGGAAATTCTAAAGATATGCTCTTTTTAAATATTTTGCGATATTGCGGTTGAATTGAATTTTATGCTTTAAGTGCGAAGAACATGATATTTAATACACTCATGTCCATAAATTAAGGATAATTCGGAATCACGCGGAAATCGAACACTAAAATAAATATATCACCTGTAAAATCACTACACACATCTTCAAGAATCATATGCAAATTTCAGGAAGTAACCAGATGACACCGATGGTACGTCACAATGACGAGAGTGTAAGAGAGTGATATATAAGGAATACAGGCAAAGAAGTAAAATTGTTCGCAGGCGCTTTATAAGCATTTCAGTGCAATAACCGAATAGTTATGACACAAAGGACGCATTTGGATGATTTTTTACGTGGTAGAATTATCGGCCGTCGGGAATGTGGGCGTACCCAACTGGAAGCATCAGACGAACTTGGAATTGCCCAGAGTGTCATCTCCAGGCTTTGGCAACGATTCCAAGATGATGGTCATGTGAGTAGACGTTACAGCACAGGTCGCCCCAGAGTTACAACGCCGAATGAGGACCGGTATTTGGCAGTCCTCATTCGGCTCTCTTCGGCCACTGGTACGACAATTTCAAGGCAGACCGTGTACAGACGCTTAGGGCAGATTGGTCTATAGGCTCGTAGACCTGTCAGATGCGTTCCACTCACTGTTGCCTGTGGTTAGCCTGGAGTAGAGAGCATGCATTGTGGACACCGCAGCAGTGGGCTCGTGTGATGTTTTCCGACGAGTCGAGGTTTAGCTTGCAGTCTGATTCTCGTCGGACTTTCATATGGAGAGATCACTGAACGACACCGTTACGGTGGTGCAGGAGTGCTCGTTTGGGGTGGAATTATTGAGGGTTCCAGAATTGACCTACATGTTCAAATTGGAACCATGACAAGACAAATCTATCGGGAAGTCATTCTGGAATAACATGTACGTTTGTTTCGGGGCGCCATGGGCGCACAATTTGTGTTTATGGATGACAACGCCCGTCCTCACCGTGCAAACATCGTAAGCGAATGCCTTCAATCGGAGGATATCACCCGTATGGACTGGCCAGCATTCTCACCGGACTTGAATCCAGTAGAGCAAGTGTGGGACAAGCTTGGCCGACGAGTTGCAGCCCGTCAACCTCCTCCTACATGTCTACCGGAACTTCGGAGAGCATTGCTTTTTGAGTGGTGTAATATCCCCCAAGATCAGATCGATCATTTGATACTCGGCATGCCTAGGCGTTGTACGGACTGTATTGCATCGTCTGGGAGACATACAATGTATTAACAATCATATCAACCATGTAATATTGGTTTTTTGTAAATAGGTTTCTTTTGTAATTTGCTCCAGGGAGAAAAAAAGCTATTTTTTTAATAATTTCAATCATATAGCATCTTTTTTTGCTCTTTACCTTTTGTTTAATAAATAAGCTTTACAAATAAGTCTTTGTTCTGCTTCTAACTCTTCCTTTGCCTGATTTTGCATTATCCTTAATTTATGGACATGAGTGTAATTACAATGGAATAATATTTTCATCATACTGCATTATGTATGCTGAACTGAGCTATACATGGAACTGAAATGATAAAAAAGTCTCCGCTTAACTTTTTTACTGCTTATTGAGCGATTTTCGATGGCAACATGAAAGTAACAAATACAATTTTTTCCTCTATTGAAAAGCACATCCCAATTCCCCTTCACCCCACACTTAATCATTGATAACACTTCCCCCCACACTTAATCATTTTTTACAATATTTAGACTATGAGTCATGCTTTAGTCAACAGATGGCATTATTTTCGCCAAAATTTTCATATTTGCATAGAGTTCAATTTTGAAAGTACTTTTTCAAGCACTGTTATCATTTTCATTTCTTATATTTAGAATAATGGAATGTATGTTTCTAATGTTATTTCTGATAATGGAAGTGATTTTAGCGACACTGAAAATAGCAATAGTGAAGCAGATTGTTATTGCTCGGACTCCTTCCCAGATCGTGGTGAATCTGTCCCGTATGGACTGGCCAGCATTCTCACCGGACTTGAATCCAGTAGAGCAAGTGTGGGACAAGCTTGGCCGACGAGTTGCAGCCCGTCAACCTCCTCCTACATGTCTACCGGAACTTCGGAGAGCATTGCTTTTTGAGTGGTGTAATATCCCCCAAGATCAGATCGATCATTTGATACTCGGCATGCCTAGGCGTTGTACGGACTGTATTGCATCGTCTGGGAGACATACAATGTATTAACAATCATATCAACCATGTAATATTGGTTTTTTGTAAATAGGTTTCTTTTGTAATTTGCTCCAGGGAGAAAAAAAGCTATTTTTTTAATAATTTCAATCATATAGCATCTTTTTTTGCTCTTTACCTTTTGTTTAATAAATAAGCTTTACAAATAAGTCAAATTTGTTCTGCTTCTAACTCTTCCTTTGCCTGATTTTACATTATCCTTAATTTATGGACATGAGTGTAAATAATGAAAGCTATCAGATTTATTTATTCTTCCCTGATGGCACTTAGACGTTCAGCGTTTTAGCGACACTTTGATTAGAATGAGGCCCTAGAATTCATTGTGAATGGTGTTCGTCTTGAAGGATACTACTACCTCTCTTATTTTGTTGAAACAGTTTAGGAACACCCTGTTTATCAGAATACCTTACATTCGGACTACTGAAATAAAGAATTCTCTGTTCTGCAGAATAAAATAGGCGGAAAAAATATATTAGGAATAAAATTTAGTCCTTTAAATCTTTATCTAGAAGTTTTTCTATAATTCGATTTCTTCCTTCTGTTCTTAGAGTAATACCTAATATTCTTTTCTGAAAACCTCTTGAAATATTTTAAAGGAATCAAAATTTAAATGACACTAATTTATATTAATTATCCTTGTGTTTTTAGAATTTCAATGAGCTGTTTCATGTATAACATTCGGAAGAAAAGACCGGCGGAAGTTTTTTTTTCTTTTTTTTTTAAAACCTAAAATACTTCGATACCCAACCAATTAAGTACATTTTTTCATTTCAACAAAAACTATTAATTGTAAAAAAAGTAATACACGAGGTAGAATATCTTCTAATGAACCTCGAATTCGCAAAGATTTTCACGTCCCTGATGAAAACTAATATCGTTATAAATCACAAAAAAAATTAGTGTAAAAGATATTAGATAGAAACTTTGCAAAGGGAAGAAAACTGGCTTTCCTGAAAAAAGCAACCCTCTTTCCTAAGATATATGCGAGTTATATTTCTTAATCTCAATTGAAAGACTCTTTTCAGTAGTTCTACTTTACCGGCGGATTTTGAAAGCAGACACGCTTTAATTTATTTTTCTTTTTGCCAATTTTTTTGGCAATGAATTTCCTTGCAAGAATATAAACTCCTGAAAGGATCATTAATTTCGAATAACCATCGAAGGCTAGAAGTTTCTTTTTTTTCAGCAAATAAATAATCAGCAGTTTATAAGGAATATATATATTTTTTTAATTTACACTAGGGACTGAGGTAATGATCATTTGCTTTGAGAGCAGGTTTGAAGAAGAAGTTTTGCGAGATATTGGTAGAATTGCTTTTTACGGAAAGAAGGCAAGAAAAAGAAAGTTATGATTGCTTTCTTGCAAGAGCTAATCGGATTTTCCAAGTTCTGGATTAGATACGCCAGTGGCAGAGAAGTTTTCGACAAAACAGACTCTTTTTTTTTTTTTTCAGTTCTCCCTTTGCAGCTTTTAAAGAATCCTAGTGGGATTTTTTTCCCGACTGTCTATCTCGCAGTTTAGAGTTTTTAAAGTCGGATCAGGAAAGACTTCCTTCTGATGGGTGCGGCCATCTTACTCAATAGTCTGCCGTTATGCGAGGCAAAAGCTCTAAAACGAGAGTAAAGTACGGAAAAACTACTTTTCTTTCCAACCATGGAAGATAATTCTTACAAGCAAACTCATCAAAAGATAAAAAAAGTCACGCGACGAACACTCCGTTAAAGTTTGAATCGAATAATATGAATATCGACCGATTTGAAATCAAGTTATTTATCTTACAAATCTAATTTGTATGAGGCATAGTTCTTAAAAGATTTAGTTTGCATACTAAAAGTAAACAAAACTCGGTTTTTGAAGACTTTATGTAATAAAATGAAATACAGAAAGAAATAGAAGTGAAGTAAATATAACGAATTTCCATTAAATTAGGTTTAGGAATCATATTCTTATAAAGAACTATTCAATAAAGAATAGCATGATTATCAAGTATTACATCTGTATTTAACACAGATTTATACATAATTTTACATGCTTTTTTTAACAGTTGTTTTAATGTTTGCAGGATTAATTGCATCCTTTAATAACTTCATTTCCAAACGCTTAACCAAAAGACGAATTACAGAGGCTGTTCGCACATTTTTTAGACGATGTATATTGTATTCACAAAACTAAATTACATAACATTCTTGTGTTTTAAATGTTCTATTTGACATCCCTTATTCTGAACTATCTTTCGACACCACAATTTCCAGGATAATAATGCCTTTTGAAGTGTCAATAGAGGTATTCTATCCCATTCCTACCGAACA
Source organism: Stegodyphus mimosarum (assembly GCA_000611955.2). Classification (NCBI taxonomy): domain Eukaryota; kingdom Metazoa; phylum Arthropoda; class Arachnida; order Araneae; family Eresidae; genus Stegodyphus; species Stegodyphus mimosarum. The sequence continues at coordinate 922,910 of KK119730.1, read as the reverse complement.
GCTTTCGAGAGTGATGTTAGAGTTTTGAGACAATGTTTGGATAATGCAGTTTTTAAAAGTCCGAAAGCACAAAAACCCTGTAGGTGACACATCGGGAGATTTAGTAGGGATATCATTGAAGAGTATGGCCTTAATACCAGTTTTTTGTTCCATTTCTTTTAGGAAATTTACAGTGGATTTTGATGTGTCACTGCTAGCTTTGTCCCGATGGAGTCTCACAGATGGATGGCACTGAGGGTTATTTCATTCAGAAAAATTGGCGATAAAATATGTTCCTGGTAGTATTTGGACTTGATCTCGACATTTTTTTGCACTCTCTTTATTTTTAACTTGCCATTATAAGAAAAACCAACAACGATCACGAATCCCTTAGAAAAACTTTCTTTCGATTCTTTGAACCATGTACTTAAAATGTTTTCTCTCCTTTATGATAATAAATGGCTCTTTTTTTGTTACAACCATTTAAATACACCCATGCTTCATCTATTGTGACAACTGTTTTCCATTTTTCTTTGGATAAGTGTTTCTCATATAGAATTCTGCAGCGTGTCCCGCGTCGAGCGATATGCTTTGGAAGAAGACGATGCACATTGCGTTTTTTCGCTTTCTTAAGATTTAAATCAACGTTTATCATTTTGTTTACAGTGGATACCGAGCATTTTAATGATTTTGTAACTGTCCTTTGAGTAAGGGGATTTTCTTTTAACATTAAACGACGTACTTTGCAATAGTCGAAGATTTCCGTTTTTTCCTCGGATACTTGTTTGGAATTTTTGTCCCACTGGAGGCTCCAATTTGACGTTTTTTCCTTTCTTGTTGATGATATTACCTATCGACGCTTTAGATATCACAAAAACACGACTCTCACTTCGTTTTTGGATAACGGAGTATGCATATTTCTCTTCGGAAAGAGCGTAAATATAGCCTTCGAGTCACTGCTTTGTTAAATTCGCCATTTTGAATAAAAACAAAACTTTCAAGACACAGACGATCATTTTGACTTGTAAAAACATAGCACAATGGCAATTACTTCTTTTGCGGCAAACGATTTTTTATTACCGCTTACCAAAATCGTTTAAAAAATGTGCGAACAGCCTCTGTATAACAATAAATCTGAAAAGTTTCAGATTTTAATAGCAACCCAAAAGGGATATTTTAAAGTTTAATATGGTTTGATTAGTAAAGATTATTGATAGAGATGGTCTAGGTGGAAAAGCGAAATCTTTTGTAGGATGCTAGATGAATTATGCATTTAGAATAACATTAGAATGTTGTATATCTTAAGTCTGTTTGAAAAGTAAAAATAATTACATAAAACATCATTCTATAAACATACTTTATTCTTTAATTAGATATAGCATGAAATAAATATATTTTTATTTCAAGAACTACAGCTGTCGCATTTAAATAGCTTTGTTAATCTATGACAGACAGATTCAATTTGAAAGATTAATATTCAATTTAATTTGAAAGATCATTTCGTAGAATGGCAACAGATTCGAATGGAAAGCGAAAACACGGGTTTACAAATGATGGATATTTAAAGTGGACGATATTTGAAGTGAATCAAAGCAAAATATAATTTCGAGAATAGCCTTTTTTGTCTAAAAAGCCATTTGAATGGGAAATATTCAGAACACATTTGCGAAGGAATTATCTTTTTTTTTTAAATAAGCTTTTACAAAAAGTAAAATTCCAGTTAGTTTGTTTTAGATTAAATAATCGCTGAATCTATTATAAATGAAATAATTGCAGACTTTTTATTTTAATAAATCGAATTCTGTTTTTAAAATAATACGTGCCCGTCGTAATATCTTTACGCTTAGCATTCTGCTAACTTGTATATGCTGATGTTGTACTAGTAGGTGTTGAACAGGAAATAATGATTCGGACAAAGTAGAATAAGGAGTATTAGTTTACAAAACTCTGATATATAAACTACGCGACTTCCTTGAAGGCCTATTAAATTATAAAAGCAATTTTTTGCTGAATTTCATTTATACTAATTTCTTCTAATACCATTAGATATTTATTTTTCATTCAATGCGTTCAGTTCTCACTTCACGGCAAGGCAAAAGTACATAAAAACTCAAAATACAGGAAAAAAAACATAAAATACAGGAAAATAAAAAACACCAAATGCAGTTTAAAATAACAATTTTTACTCTTCAAATTAGAATTTCTACGGAAAAACGAGCAATTCCGCCAACCGGGCAGGACCATAAAATTTTCGGTACACAAAAATGAAAGCTAAAATTTAGTTCTACAGTGCAAAAAGACACTTAAGGTGGTGCATCACCTTAAGTGTTATTCGTTACTTTACTAAGAGTTTTAAATGCAAACAAATGGCGATTTCGTTAGGCCTTGCGCCGCTTAAACTTTAAAATTGTTGACAATTCTGCAACTATTGCATGCAAATTAACTAAAGGCATAACCACATAATTCAATAACTTTGAAAGCAAAAAGTGCACAATTTACGAGCAAATAAGAATTTAAAAAATTGAACTCACCGAGCCGGGTAACACAATTAGATATTATAGCACTGTCCCATATTCAAAATTTCGCCTGATCGTTTTTGATTTAATGCTAGATATATACGTACGTACGTACGTATTTACAGACGTCACAAAAAATCCCTTTTAAATCCATATTACAATCCTTTTTGGAATAAACAGTCTTTTATTCTGTCCAGATGTCATGTACAGATCTGTCTGTACAGATGTCATGAAAAAGAATCATCTAAATGGTTTCCAGAGCATACAAAATTGAAATTTTGGTTGAAATATGACACCTGAATGTTTTCGCGATTACAGTACTTTGTTTATTTCGTAGATAAAAATAAAATTCATGATGGAGGTGACAGAATAAGAAGTAGTTATAAAACAGTAAATAATACGTTACAGGTGATAAACTTAGGAATAGTACTGATTAAGAAATAATGTCGCAGGTGACTGAAAATGAAATAACATTAAACAGAAACTCATGACGCAAGTTATACAGTAAGAACTATTGCGGAACAGGGCATAATGATACAGATGATAAACCAAGCAGTATTATAGCACAGAAACTAATTAAGCATGTGATGCGATAACAGAAATTATTCAGCAAAAAATAATCATACCAATAAATGAAAAAGAAATATTACTAAACAGGATAAAATGATGCAAGGGGTACAGTACAGAGTTTTACTGTATAGAAAATAAAGGCATACACGTGAGAAAATGAGGAGGATTACCGAACAAAAAAAAATAATACAACACATGATCGAAAGAGAAGTATTACTCTGAATACGAAGTAATGGTGTAAGCAGCAGAACATAAAGTATTATTTGACAGAACATAATGAGGCATGTGACACAATAAAAAGTATTACTGAATAATAAATCATCTTACAGGTGAAAGAATAAAGAATGCCGCATAGAAGGTACAATGGTTAGGAAATTCTACTGCGATACCGAAGGGCCCGGGTTCGAATCCCGGAGAAGACATGGATGTTTGTAAATGTACACTGGTGAAATAAATTAAGAGAATTTTCATATTTGATCTACGATCTCCAGATGAACTGGACAGATTTTAATAAAACTTGGTGTGAACATAGGTTGATATAATGCAAACAAACTAAACATTCAACAGTTATAATAGACACATGTTTGTGTGTAACACTCATGGGAGTCCGAAGGTCTGAAACAGCGGTTGCAGAACACACAAAAGAAATGGTTTAATATGGGGTACGGTCCCCTCTTCCAGCCATGCAGACCTCGCAGCGTGATGTCATACTGGAAGTAAGGCAGTTTATCAGTGCCTGTGGCAACTGGTCCCACTGATTCAGCAATACAGTTTTCAGTTCCTGGATGGTTCTCGGAGGGGGTTGCGAGTTGCAATTGCTCTCCCCAGAGCGTCCCAGACATGGTCTATCGAGTTGAGGTTTGGAGACCTAGCTGGCCGATTCATCCGGCGAATATCCTCACTCTCGAGAAACTCGTCAACCAGAAGAACTCTATATGGCCTCGCGTTATCATCCCGTAAGATGAACTCGGGGCCCACTAAACCCCAGAAAAGGCGAAGATAGGGCTCCAAGACCTCATCCCTATACCTCACACAAGTCACAGAAGCTCTGTCAAAGACGTGGAGAGGTGTGCGGCCATCCAGCATGATGCCTGCCCAGACCATCACACCGCCACTGCCATAATTGTTGATTTCAAGGACATTGGAGGGTATGTAGCGGGTCCCTGGCTCTCTCCTTATGAAAGTACGGCGAGAATCGGCGTTTAGGCTAAAACGAGACTGACTGGTAAACAGAACGGTCGCAAATTGCTCCATACTCTAATCACCATGCTAATCGGACTCTCCTGTCCGTAGACGTGAGCGGGACGCAAACAGCCGGTCTTCTGGCAAACAACCATCTCTCATTCAGACTTTTGGAGAGAGTCACCCTTGTTACACGGGTTCCCGTAGCTGCATACAGGTCCCGAGAGAGCTGAGAAGCATTAGCCCCTCTGTTACGCCTCGCTAAAATGGACAAATAGCGATCTTCTCCGGCCTTTGAGTCTCTTGAACGACCTTGACCAGGCTTTCTCTCGATGGATCCAGCATCATGGAACTGTTTCCATAGGTTACACACGACACTGAGCGTTAAATTAAACTCTCTGCATATCTGGCCCGCCTGCAGCCTCCTCACAATTCGTCACCTCATTCCATCACCTAAACATTGGTGGTTACTCATTTTTACTGTTATGAATTTAACCGATTGCTGCAAGATAACACCAAGAAATTCGCGGAGGTGTGCCAGCGAACGGAATTCGTCTTACCCTCCACGCTCTTATAAAACCTGTTTTTCTTCTGGCTTCGCCTACGCACACGTGTACGCTTACGTATTTGCCGTACAAGATTCGCTTTGTTATCTAGAAGCAGTGGTTTTTCCTTCAGTTAGAGTCTTTTCATGCAATTCGATAAATATGGAAATTTTCTTAATTTATTTCACCAGTGTGTAATGCCTTTGCGGTACGGGGGCACTCTAAATATTCAGCGAGCCGAAAGTCCTCTCGAGAGGTTGGTGGTTGGGGAAGAGGTGGGAGACCCACGGATCCGTCCTCTCCGGTGTGCTCTCCATCAAAGTTGGGGGGCCGGAACTGAGCTAAATCGCACTCCCACCTGTAAGGTGCTCCCATGGTGTTGCCAACGACAGGCTTAAACTTGCGCTTCTAGCCACGAAGAATTTCGTGAGCTTGGACTGGGTCAGACAAGTATGCATTAGCAACAACAATATTCGTTTACATGGAGTGTAAATCGTCCTTAAAATAACTCAGTTATAATACTAAATACAGTCGCCTTTTACAGATATCTGCGAAAATTCTTTCAAATGCTTCCCATTGTAATTACTGTAATAATTCAGAAAATATCGGTAATATTCCTTCCATGCAAATTTTTAAATTGATGTAATTGCATATACATATATATGCATAAAATAATCGAAATGGATATAGCTATAAAAATGCATATTTATGGGCTAAAAATTTCCGGTGAAATATACTATTTACATAATTTTTCACTCACCCGGCGAACGTTCCCTGAGCGGTTTACGTTGCACTTTAATTTTGTCTCTCCCCACGAGGTGACAGCTACTTGTTGACATTGATAATTTGTGACCCGCTGAGCAAACGAAATTAAGCAACACATTTCTCTCAAGATTATGATATCTGTCAACATCAGTATCGTGAAGGCTGAGAACAATTAATTTCTTAAACACCACAGTGAATTTAATTAAACATCGGGCGAGGGAAACAAGGCAATTTCTTACTCTCGGTACACTGAATTGGCGATTATAAGCTAAGGTGTCAGCCATGAAGCTAGTTAGTTATAACACAAGATTATAAGCGTAATTATCTCCAACATGATGTTTTGATCCGCCAACAGTGGAAAGTTTTAAATATGACATTTTCCGTGTTTGTTTTTGGATAGGTTATATGTATGACGTGTTCTAATTTTAAAATGACTGTGTGGGCTATGAATCGAACGCAACTGAATAAGATGATTTTAATATGATTCTGCAAAGCACACGTAGAAGAAAATTTCACATCAAGCGTCCGCATTGCCAGAGGATTTATTTATATGATATTTGATTAGTTTTTTCTCAGGAAAATTAAGCAGAGGCGCTTAAGCAGAACTATTTTACACCAGACAAATCACACTTTTCCCGATACTTTTTTGTTCGCTGCTCACCTTTTGAGATGATGTGTACCCTCATGTGCACTTACCTGCATCCTTGCAACAATGATATATGAGATGCCCTTTTAATACTATAAAACTATATAGGTAGTGAATGAAAATAGACTAAATTATTTGTAGGTATTTACATAAGTGGCATCATGTCACATTATCGATTATAATACATGAACCAGTACTGCAATAATTAAAATGGGCAGATAATAGTGTTTGCAGGGGACTTATGTATATATACTGTTACGAAATGTCCAGGCGCGGTAAGATAGCTTCCCCGCAAAGCAGGTTTAGGGTTGCCATAAAATGGTACAGAAAGGCAGGGTTGCCACATTTGGCGAGAAATCGCCCATTTGGCGACAAAACTGGCGATATGCTATAGACGCATATCGCCTTCGAACCTTCTAGAACGAATTCTTCCTGGTTTAGCCCAGAACGTTCTCGAATACAAGCCAAAAGCTATAGAAACCCTGCTAGTACGCGGAGAGTTAGTTAGTGTTTTGTCTACCTGATAGTCAGTCAGTGAGCGAGTGTCTAGTTGGTCGTCGACTGCATCGAGAGCGTTTCTTAGTGTATCGCGAGATAGTGCATTGTCGAGTTTGATCTTAGAGTGTGTTGAGCTTCGGGAACGACTGAACCGAGTCGGGAGCTGTCCACTGTGCTTTGCCGTGAAGCTGTCTGCACCGTTACAGCCTGATAGTCTGAAGGCTGTGTCGCTGATTGTCTCAGCGTGTTTATAGCAGTTCTTCGACGACTGTAAGCGTGATTTTGGAGCTGTCTTGTAAAATACTGGCCAATAAAGTGTGTTTTGATACTTCATCAAGTGTCGCCGTCGTTACTCACTCCAAATCCACGAACCCTGAAGAAAAAAAACGTAACAATACAAAAACAAAAACTAGTGTACAAAGCGTAAGCAAGAAATTCAACCATGAACCATGAAAATGCTGAAAGGGGTTTTTTGCGTCCAGTACAATGAAAAGCCAAATCAATAGAAAAGTGATGCATATGCAAATACCGCCACGTCAGGGGATACGTGAGGGCGATGTCCGCCGGGAACATAGCAGACGAAAACGCTGCGAAGAAAAACGCAAGGCGAAAACGTCGTCGTACAAAGCATCGCGGGAGAAAAGAAAGCAAGGAGAAAACACCCCAGTTCTAAAACATAACGGTATAAAACATCGTCGTCGAAATCAAAGTGGTTCATAAACACCGCAATTTTAAAACATCGTCGTAAAAAATATCGTGGTAAGAAGCACAGCTCTTACAAATCATTGCATAACAACAACATCGCGGACGTAAGTTTTTCAGGTTTTAAAAGGTGTAAATGTATATTCGCATAGGGCACGCAAACCGCGAAGAGTCAACGCGCTCGATACAAGGCAACCTAAAAAGAAGAAAGGAAGGTGCATTCCAAGGCAATTTTCAGCAAGTTGTATGTGTAGTATGGCCATAAAAAGAAGTCAGAACACTTCTGGTAGAATGGTTGGCGAATTTGAGGAGGCACGGAGTTTCACGTCTGTAGCCCGAGAGTTACGCATGGATAAAAGAGTTATTTCGCAAGCTTGGAAAGCCTCCCAAGCGAGAATTACAACTCTAAGGAAGATTGGTGGTGCTCAGCCAAGGAAAAGAACGGTGACTGATGACCGAGATATCGCTCTGCAGGCGAAAAGACATCGAAACCATATAGCGCACGCAGCACCTATCAGCATTTGCGTGAGGCAACCCGTGACCAGACGCCTTCATATATGTGACCTTTTCGCCAGCCTTCCTGAACGCCATGCCACTGACAGCAGCTCATCAGTGGCGTCGTTTACAGTGGGATAAAAAACACAGAGAGTGGACATCTCACCAATGGACTATCGATATCTTTACCGATGACAGATGTTTCAGTCTGATAGGAATTCTCGGCGCTGGTTGATATGAAGAGAGGTAGGACATATTTGTATCCTACTAACATCACGGAAAAAGACCGCTGGAGTGGTGCTGGCGTGCTTGCACTGGAAAACATTATGATGAAAGGACAGACGGGAGCTCCACATTTTTCACAAAGATTCATTTAATGCAGATCATTGCTGCGATGAAGTTATGCCCCCCTCCCCTGGCGTCTTTTACGGGTGTCATTAGTTCTGACTTTGTTTTTATGGGTGACAATGCAGGGTCCCACAGGACTCATGTTACTTAGCATCTTCTGGAAAGTGAAGATATGCACGAAATAGATTTGCCAGCATATTCTCCTGATTTAAATCCATTTGAAAATGTGTGGGATACTTTAGGAAGATTACTGGTGGCACGATCATAGCCTCCCAAGAACACCGAGCAACCAAAACATATGCTTCTTGGAGAATGGGATCTCTTATCCCAAGGACTGTTAAATAATCTAGAGTTGAATATCCATGGACGATGCAACGCAACACTGCAGTTAGAGGAGGTCATATCCCTTACTAAGGTTTGTTGGTTCTTTGATCGCCATCTTGGCCAGGCAGTTTTTTGTGTCAACGACATTCTGTCAACAAAGCCTTTTTTTATTCATTCCGTACTGTATCATCCTATTCATTTTTTGACACCATACTTTCCTCATCATTTAAGTACTACATTGTGCCTCTGTAGTACGAATCCCAGTCGATCGTTTGCAGATGGCCCCAATCAGAAAAGCTGCTTGAATTTTGCCCACTAGTGTATGTATCTACAATGTATCCAAAGTGTCTCCAATATCTAAGATGTATCTCCAAAGCTTTCAGTTGAGAAGCAACTAATTCTGAATTGACCTTTACAATAAGAAGACATAATTTTGCTGCAGATGTCCCAAGAAAAATAAAATCCTGAGAGATTATGGTATCATTAGAATTTCTCCTGTAGAATTCCAAGGCCATTTTACCAATAAGGAAATTCGAAACTTTTGGGCTAAAGCAATCAAGCTACTTAAACAAGGAAGGTGAAAATCTGCATATTGATCTAGAAATTCTTTAGATGACAAAACGCAGCATCGTTAACATCAAATCTATCAATAACTTCCTAAACACATTGACAGCTAAGATTTTTCTCCCTCGTGAAAGCCAACATATATAAATCCTTTCTGTTTTATTCATGGTCCTTATTTTAGTCACAATCGAAGCCGAGTCAATGAATTTCATTTGTTCCGCGTGCACTGAATTGATACCTCTCGCACTAGTGACAGAATAGTCATAAAATTAGAAATAACTTAATGGTCATCCTGCACCAACTGGAAGAGTCTCATATTAAGGTCACGTATCCTTTCGCATATTTAATGCAAAGGATCTTAATTATAAGCTTGCTGACTGGCTGTGAATACATAACCCTTATTATAAGTGTCTCGGAGGGCAGTGTTGTTCGAGAATAGTAAGCATCACGTATCCCTGTCTCTCTTTAGCGAGGGAGCAAGTGTCATTTTGTGTCTGGTCCAAACGGAACTCTGGTGTAATTTAAGGTATATTCCAAAACAAGGTCTATTCAACTCAATGGCACGCATTAATTAATTTATCACCATGAAAATTTACATGGATAAATTTGCACTCATATGCTTGAATGTTGTCTAGTTCACAGAACATTTACTTTAATAGCTGGTACAATTTTAGTTAAAGTATAGATTAAAAGTGGGCCTTAGTAGTACAAATAACAATGACGCAATATAAGGCTGCTTTCAAATATGGATATTGAATTATTTGTTTTATTCATTATTATTAAATCAAAATCTCAAAACAGTTGCAATAGTAACAACTGTAACATACAACTTATTTTTTCAAGTCTCTTTTAAGGTTTGAAAGGTATATTTTAATTTTAAAACAGTTATTTTAATTTAGTGAACCTAACCTATCTTGCCTCGTTTCAACTTACAATTCCCTACCAGAGTGAGCTTTTAGAAACGCGTTGAATGCAAATGAGGAAGAGATGGTATTAAAGGAAAGTTCAACTGACTTCGTGAGACAGAGTTAGGAATCCTGAGTAGCGTGTGTTTGCCTTTGGCCTGAGCTGTTGTTACGCTAGGCCGTATTATTACGTGCCTTTTCATAGTTCGCCGGCTAGTTTAAGATTACGAGCCAACTATTTTAGAATTGTGTTAGCTTCGGCTAAATCTCTTTAATCAGTCATTAGTTAGTCCTTATATTTTGACTTTAAGCCCAAGTGGGGCTTTATAGGTGTTTTGACACAAAATCAGATGTTTTCTGAAATGACATGCCATTTTGTTTCCATATTTCGATTCTACGACTCAAATGATGCCAAAGTGCCAAGTTTTGTAAAAATCGCACGAGTAGGTTTTAAAAAATTAGCTCTCGAAATTTTATTTCCTCCATGTTAATTCAATTTGATATATATTTATTAATATCTCCTTTTTATCGAATTTACTCGATTTCTTCTTCTAGAATTCGAAATGTAGGCTTAATCCAAATATAATTTGCCTATTTTTTATGATTTATTTTTAAAATTCGTATTTTTAAATATTTTTTTATAAATTTTTTCAAAAAATATTTTGTATTATTAAAGTAGATGTAATTCTAGGCACACCTGCAAAAAATTAGATAATTTTATTCAAAACTTTCTAAGATATACGTGAATTTACATATGGGCATACCTGCTATAAGCGATAATAACCCCAAGTGCGGTTTACGGATTTTGTTAAAATTATTTGAAGATACGAACGAGGATTTTTTTCCACTCGCGCACAATGAAAAAAAAAGGAAAGGAAAACAGGTTGCTATAAATTAAGAAATTCGCGGAGTGAATTATTCTTGGCGCAAACTGAAAAAAAAATGCACCAAGATAAATTTTTAAATTTCTCCATAAATTTCTCACCTACTTTTGCAAAATTTAAAATTTAGGCATCATTTGAGTCGTAGAATCGAAATATGGAAAAACATTGGCATGTCATTTCAGAAAAAGTGCGATTTTGTGCCAAAATACCTATATTAGAACAATGTTATATATAAATCTAGTATATATCTTAAGTCGCTCTTTCGAGACATGAAAATCGCAAGTTGAATTTCGTCAATCGGCCCAGTAGTACGGGATATATAGAACTGTCCGATTTTATTTCAGTGTATTTTCATTCTATAACCTATTTTTAAAACATTGCATTAATAAAACATACGGCGTGGGGGCGTGATGCTAATGAATGAAAGTGAGCTGCAGAATTTCGTCAGTGTACAGTTCATGTCATAAAGAGATTACGCACAGTGCTATTCGCTGTTGTTAAAAACAGCGCGAGACCTTTTAACAGGAGACTTAACAGTTCTGGAAAAATTGTTCAAGAAAGGAATTTTAGCACATCCGAAAGATATGTGCACAAGCAGAATAATCGCGAGCTCTAAGTATTATTATAAAATTTCTCAGTTTAGTCGATTTTAACGACAGCACAACTGAATTTTTCGCAAACGAAGATGCATTTGTAATCCTTTTTAGAACTCCCTTCTGAAATTTTGCACTTTCTGTTTTCACAGGCAGTTATCAAAACATAAATTAAACATAGAAGAACGATAAAACAGGCAAATCGACAACCTTATATTTTATTTTCTATTAACCGGATATTATTTAATGTTTTCTCCCTCATCACTGTACCGCGTGAGAAATGTCAGGGCACTACCAAGTCGCTTTGTTTTGTGAACATCAGTCAACATTTTTGGAACCCATCGGGAACACAGTTTGCGATAATTCAAGCGGTCAAACACACTTTCGAACAAAACAGTACGTGAAATTTGTGGAAATGCCTCCGAAAGAGTTGTCATTGTGAAGCGTCTGTTCTCGTGAATTGCTTCATCGACTTTCCTTACCAAATCATTAGTGACAACAGAAGGCCGACCACTCCGAGCCTCGGCGTGGACATTTGTTTGACCTGCATTAAACATTCTTACCCACTTTCTCACCATTCCATCACTTATTGCGTATTCACCGTAAACTTCTGTCACTTGACGATAAATTTCGGCCGGTTTAACATTCCTCGCGTTCAAAAATTTAATCACGGCACGAATCTCACAGTCAGCGGGAGAACTAATTGTCTTAAACATTTTGAATGGGCACAGCAAACTGAAAACCCAACATAGAGCAACCAAAATTTCGACAATTGAAAGTCAGTGAACAAGAAAGACTAGTGCGCATGCGCGTGACGCCTACCACAGCGCTGCGACGGCGCTAGAATGAAACGGTACTCAGTTTCCGAATACGCTACGTATTATTATTAACCGGCGTAGATTTTGTAAAGTCCCAATCGATTTCGAGGGCAAAACGGGTCCCCCTTCATCAGGAGCAAAAAATTCCGCAAAATCAAGAAAGCGAATGTCGATCGTATTTATACCCACAAGCGACCAGTGGACGAGCCGATAGCGCCATCTATTGCCAGAAATACTAACTAAAAATGAAGGGTTAAGTTAGTAGAATTTTGAAGGCATTAATCTAATCTTTTGAAGGAATTAATTAAATCTACGCCGAATATAAGGTTGTCGATTTGCCTGTTTTATTTTCCATGTCGGCGCGTTTCTCTTGCGTCTTGATAGAAGAACGAGTGGAATAAAATAAATATACGGGAACCTTTTAATGTTAAAACAAAGGCTATTTGTAACATAACGGTATATATGTGTTTTAAGCAAGCTGCGTTCGCTTTGTTAATACGTTGAGTATGAGTTGAAATTGAATTTTCAGCCTTAGACGCTCTTTTAAGCATTTAGCATAATTCATCACGGAAACGTAATATCACTGTATTTAAATTAGTTTGGGTTCTTCTTTCATTTTAAATCTCAAAACAAAGTAATATGCCGCTTTACCGCTGAGACCCCGTTTCATAAACCACTGAGAAATTAAGTTCATCGCAGTTTCGGTGTAATCCATCATAAATTATAATTTCACCGTACAGATTTCTAAGCCTCAATTCAGGGTTGTAGACGATAATTAGTTCTATTGTAGCAGCTGCATAGTTAACCATATTTGACCAAAGAAGTCCTGAGAAATCATGGATGAAAATATTAAATAAAAGTAGTTCAATGAATAGACAAATGTCTGAGGAACATGAAAGTGAATTCTTTATCTATAAGACAGAATATATCCTATTCGTGTTCTGGAATATTTATTTCGCATACAGGAACGGGGAGAATAAGTATTTCTGTTGGAAGAGGAAGATAAGCTAGTTCAAATATAACAATGCTGAGACATTCTTCGTCAAAAGCTTTTAAATCTGCAAATACTATAGTCTCATATTTTATATATCTTGTTGTTACTAAAGGATACGAAAATATTATCAGGAAATATGCCTTTTAAATGCCTCATTTCATTATTAATTTAAATTTTAAGATATTTAATTTAGTCTGACGAGATTGTTTGCCGATCCTTAAACAAACATGTTTTCCCAAATATTGTATGGATCATATTATAAATTTTTTTGTTCCAATGGCGGGCTCTAAGCCGACTTCGGCTTGGTCACTACAAAGGCCAAAAGTGGTGGTCACTTTATTATGGAGGCACTTAATAGGTGGGCTACCTTTGCCTCCTGTGAAGCCATGCCTTCTCCAGGATTCGAACCCAGGCCCTCTGGTATCGCAGCCGGCTCCCCTATCCACTATAGCGTCTGGGCGGCTCAAATTATAAATATCGTTTCGTCGAAATATAATTTTCTTATAAATATCATCGAAATCCAATAATTCTCCTCTTTTGTCTGCCTAAACTGCGAGCTAAAGGACGTCTCTCGCTTGGCTGCTTCTGATAGAAATATAATGCGTTATCAAAACGATCGGGTCAAGATTGTCCCTACGTGAATTTAAATAAAAATGAAATTTAATCTGCCTTGACTGCCAAGTTTCCTATTCATCATGAATTAACATTCTAAGCAAGCAAAATTTTTACCTCTTCAATGTGCTATCTACGTGCTTCGTCACCCGAATTTCTGCGTTTCTACGCCTCAGAGTTCCTACAGCAATACTTCCCAAATTTTCCTTTTATTTCAATTAGCCAGTAGGATTGGATCTACTACGTCTAAATTTGTTTCGTTACATACCACACACATACACTGTGTATGTGTGTGTGTGGTTATGGTTACGATGGCTTTGCTTTAGGCGAACAGCAACCTCTAATTAACTTTTCGCAATTTCAGGATCTTACCTCTAGACCAGTATTTTCGAGAACTCTCTGGCCTGTTATGTAACCGCTACTATAAATAGCTCTACGCGTCATTTTTCGTCAGATTACTTTCTGCCATTGCCTGCTATATAAACGCTTTGCTCTGTCTCATCATCTACCCTTTGTTAAAAATATTTATGACGCCGAGGTTCTAAATTTAATAGTATTACTATTTAAATCATTATTGGATATGTGATCTGTCTAAAGAAAAATGTGCTGTCATTTTAATCGAATAAAGATGTGGAGTGTTTAAAGTGAAATTCTTCTGTGCCCTCCTCTCGCAACGAAAACATCCGGACACTTATTGCTAAACTTCATCATTTCCAATGTCCATCGACTGCAAATATCCCATATATAAATGAATATATTCAAATTCAATATATTTATACACATTAAATCTTATGTATATAATGTATGCTATATATATTCCTGTTTGTTTAAATTGCTACATGATGAAGAATCATCAGAATAAACTGAAATTTACAAGAAATACAAAATTGGTTATGATAAGCAAATGATTAAAATTTCAGAATGAGCAAGAGGAGATTGATCGGCCTGCAAGAAAGATTTTACTACCGTTAAAGCGAAATAATACGGGGGTAAAATGCCTCGTCAGTGATGTTTGCATGAAAACAGTAAGTTTAAAACTACCGGATAAGTCGCAAACCTGTCATTGGACCACAAAATGATACGTCATTACGGGATGAATGCATTTGCCCACAATTTGTCCACAATGGCAATTATGAACCGTGCAACTACAACTTTACAGTGTGAACAACACTTCATTACTGCTACAGGTATTATGACATACTAAGCTGAGGCATCTGTTGGGTCGTGCATTCATTTCGTTAAGCAGGATTATTCTGGTCCAAACTATCGACGCCTGAGGCTACAACAGATTAATCAACACAGCTGCTGGGATGCCGATTGCAACAAACCGATTTTCCCAATGAGTTTTACTTCAGTCTGGAGTATAGTGATGGTTGAATACACGCAGGCAATATAAAAATGAACGCTACTTTCAGGAACGAATTATCTAGCGTCATACTGAAAGATCGCCAAGTGTGATGATCTCGAGCATCATTGGATATGACGGTCTAAGAATTCTAGGTCTGCTCGTCTGTTAAGAAATGGTTGTGGTCCAATGATAGGTCTGTTAAGAATTCAAGGAACTCTCATCAGCAACGGCTATTCACAGAGGGAGTGGAGCCAGAAGTCGTATCCTTCATTCTAAGTATAACTATAAGGTGTATTGCTTCAAGACTATGCCCATACACATACCGTTAAAAGTGTTTCAGACTACTTCTTAGTATGTTAGATACCACTTCTTTCTTCCCTATGCATTCACCAGTGACAGCTCCTCAGATTTCGTGCACAGACAACTCTCTCATGACACTCGTCCCGTAGCCAACACTATTAACACTGGGCTACAATGGAATGATATTCCTCGGGAACACATTCAAAACCTTGCTTAACTCTTTGAAGGGTGGTGGTTACCTACAATAACCACCTTTGCTATTGAACGTCTTACTCACTCGTGTGAGTGTTTTCAAAACTGACCATTTCCGAAGTTGAAGCTTATTAGATCGCAATCAAGAAACATAAGCCAGTAGTTGATGCAGCAATTCGTCTTCAAGAAAATAAGCATCGGCCATCGAAGACAACATCACGACGATGTGCAGTCTGCAGCAGCAAGAAAACGTTTGTAAGAACAGTGTAGGAATGCAGCACATGCAAAGCTGCACTCTGCTTGAAAAAGAAAAACTGTTTCCATAGAGACTGATTTGTAGGGATGTGTTCTGTGCGCGGTGGTGACTGACACTAACCGCAAAAAGTGTTTATTTTTTTTCAGGCGTCTTGGACAAAATATGTGTAATTGTCGCAAATAATTTCTTCTTAACACCTGATATAGTCAATAAAACAAGAGTTTTGCTGAAAGAATTAATTGCCTTTTCCTGCCTCTCAAAGAGTTAATACGATGCCACGAACAACATGAGCTCTTACTGTATCGCTTGATGTACGAGGGTCAGTCAAAAAGTTAGTTGCACTGCCTAGGAAAACAAAACAGGAGCAAAATTTTACAATAACTTTATTTATATCTTAAAGTTCCATTCAAAATCTACTTTTCAACGTAATTACCTCCGCTATTTAAGCATTTGTCGAGACGTGATACAAGTTTTTCGATGCCTTCTGAAAAGAAATACCGTCCAATGTCCGATAACCATTGTTGGGCTGGAGCTTTCACTTCGGCATCCGAATGGTATCGTTGCTTTGAAAGTTCTTGTTTCGTGAGACCAAACACATGGAAGTCAGGAGGTGAAAGGTGTGGGCTATAAGGAGGGTGATTCTACACTTTCCACCTAAACATTTTCAGAAGGTCACACGTTTGCTTTGCTGCATGCGGTCTTGCGTTGTCATGCAGGAGCACATGTTGCACCATTTCGCGATAGCTTGACGTGACATTGCATTTTCACCATACACTTCATGCAACTGCCCATAAATTTCAGTGCAGTTGATCTTTTTGCCCACAAAAATCGAATCACTGCACGCATTTCCAATTTGGACGCTATTTGCAGCTGGCGAGACATGTTTGCGACTGATTATCAAAAATACTAAACTTGCCTCGGAGAAGCCGCTACGTCACGCGATAAAGGTACACGTCTGAAGTGTCGCTACACAGTGTCACCCAAATAGTCTTAGACGGAACATATTTACGCAGTAGTGCAACAAACTTTCTGACTGACCTACGTACAAAGGCGGTCAATTGCTTATCGTTAAGACGTTTCATACTAAAGACATAATGATTTTTATCAATTGATTGAATGCCCGATTTTTCGAGAGTTGTTTTTCGAACTTTATGGATTTTATAAACTCTTAATAGTTTACTGCCTTAATTTTAAAATACAAATAATATTCTATTTGACTTTATTATTCCTTACCCATAAATATTCAAAATGTATGCGTTAAAATTGTGTATTGGAGTTAGACTAATATGAAAAATATTACGTATTTTACAAAATTCAATATAGTAAATAACGTATGTGCGATACACCTTGTTAATCTTTGGCAAACATCAGGTATACCGTTGATCTCCAACAGAATTGAACTAGATACTTCTTCCTTACATTTTGCGTTTAAAGTAAGCAATATAATGCCTCTTTTACATTTTCAGTCGAGCGAATTGATGATATTTTTAACCAGCTATTTCTTGAACAATCTTCCGCTATTATTCAGATGCACATCAAACCTAGCAGAGTAACAGAAGATAAAACGAGGATGCTGGAGATAACACCTCTTCCCCGTTTTAAGCCTCCCCTCTTAAAGAAGCAGGCATTAACAGCTTTACGTCTAGAAAGAATTACATTATTCTTGTTTCTCCAACACTCGCTTACATTTGTATGAAGTTCTTAAAGGAACGTGCTAGTCCTAAGCAAAGTAACAAAAAAAAGGGTCTCAACTGTACCCTTGGGAGCCATTTTTTAATCGACTTCCACTGTTTCCGCCTAGATGGCGCCTCGGTAACGAGAAAATATGGCACCGAGAAGAAAGACTTCATAGTTCTCTTTGGTAGTACAAGGTACGTCCATTAAACGTTCTTTGAACAGGCTTGTCACTTTGATGGAACAGCTGAATAGCCTTTACCCCTCTCCATTTTTTCTCTTTTATTTACTTTTCTTTTAGCTACGTTCTTTTCTGAGGATTTTTTAAAATAACTGTTATTTTAAAGCAGCGTATTTATGGGAGAGATTGAAAAAAGATTTAAAGTACGTTTTAAGAAGACAGAGGTTAAAGTTTCACGGACCAGCAAACATGTTAGTTAACTTCGCGTGGATTGCTATTTGCTGTTAAGTTACTGCAAATTGATTTTTTCGCAGTAAAAAAAACTGAAGTATTCAACTTAATATCTGTTTATCTAGATACATAAAGAAAAAATTCTGTTTGTTTGTCCTCTGATAACTCTTTCACTACTAAAGCTATCGTCACCAAACTTTCTACAATTCTTTTCTGGGTTCTGGAAAAGGTCGACGTCCACATTTTTCCAAAAACAAGTAGCTAATATCAAAGATATTAATTAAAATTTCGGAAAAACGATCATTTCCGCATTAATTTTTCCGAGTGGCAACAGTCTCGCAAGCTGGCGATGAAAATCTGCTTTATTTCGAGAAGCGTTGCCACTGCTCGCTTTCAAATCGTAGAGTTTGTTGACAAACAATTTCCAAGTTTTATGATGAAATAAAAATAGCATTGCCAAATATTAAATACATTATTCCGGATTCCGAAAATTTTTCAGAAGCCACTTCGACTATTCCCATCTTCGTACGACTTTAATCAGCTGAGATATTAATTAAAAACTCCGAAAAGACTCATTTTTGCACTCAGTTTTCCGAGTGGCAACAGTCTGGCGCGTTGGAGATAAAAATGCTTTAATTCGAAAAGTGTTGCTAATGCGAAAAGTGTATTATCATCCCTACATCGGCACATCGTCTATAAAGGACGAGTGGTTTCCGGAAGGTTACCGTGTAAATTCCACTACTCCTTATCGAGGCATTGAACCACGTGTTTTCCCAATGCTAGCTAAATGTGCTAATCACTACAAAATAAACGTGGGAGGAATGTTATAATTCAATATAATGAAGCAAAGAAACAAAAGATACAGCTATTCTTTCTTGGGAAGCATTATGTCTACTCAATTCTCAGCAAGTGTCAATGGCACGGTGATTTACCAACTCTTATCGAGCATTATGAGAGGACACAGAAAAAAATAACAGTTTCGCTGCAGCATCCTTACTAAACTAACATCTTATTTATATGCCTCAATTCAAACTTCTTTCAGCACAGAGTACTTTTCAATTACATTCACGTTACTGAGATGTACCGTACACAATCATACTGCTTCTCACTTTCATTACAATATTCAGAATATATTACGAGTATTTAAATTTTATAACCAAGGATATGTAAGAAGAAAGAAATAAAAGAAAGTGTCTACAACTTTAGCTAAACTATAATTTAACAAAGAATTTGTGGTATCTTCATACAGACTTAATAAGCTGCTTATTGGCTGCGACACATGAAACAATGCTGAATGGAACTGAAGCAACACTGGTGACAACATCGAATCTACTTCATCTTTTTCGTAAAATGTATGGCAAAAGCAAATTCTTCAAAACCGAGATTTGCTAGTAGCTTTAGTTGAGGGGTACAGAAACCTAGATAGAGCCAGAGTCAGTGCAACCGGCTCTTATAATTTAGGGAGTTACTGGCGAACGAATTTAGGAACTTCAGAGACTGCACCGGGGGTCAGAAAATCCAGCTCTGGCTATGTGTGTTAACAATATCTCAGAGACATCGTCTGCTTGATCCACTAAATACTGAGCGGTATGTAAGGCTGCCTCAGTCTGAAAATGCAAGACGACTGAATATTCTTTATAACTATACCCTAATATATTATTATGACACCGTATAATATGTCCATTGCGATATTCTGTATTTTCTTCTTATGCTCAATATCTCACGCATGCAAAATAAAACTTAATTATAATGATGAAACTTTCTAGAAATATACCGATTACAATCATTATCTAAATTATTATTTGAGTGCAAAATAAAATTTAATCGAAGTAAAAAAAAGATCTGAAAGCTTTCAGATTTTACATTACGCTCAAAGGGGCGTTTTTTAAACATTTTGTGTGTTACCTTTATTTATTAAATATCAGGTTCTTCGAACTTAAGATATAAAATTCAATTCAACAGCAATACTGCAAAATAATTTTTAAATGAGCATATCTTTAGAATTTCCGATACACAGTCTCGCGCGCTGGAGAATTTTTTTTTTTTTTTGCTGTTATTACAGTGTTGGTATTGCTCGCTTTGAAATCGTTGAGTTTGTTAATCAAATATTCGTTAAAGTTTTACAAAACATGAAATAGATAATAAAACAAATTACAAATTCGGGCTTCGAGATATCCATATTCCCCAATGCGAGAAACATACATACATTTATGCAGATTCTTCCTTATTTAATTTCTTTAAATACGATACAGGGTTCTAATATTTGGTGACAACAATTTGAAAGTGAACCGACATTTACAGTGAACCAACGCAAAATGCCGAAACAAAATTAACAGTCCTTCTGGGCAAACTGCCCCTTTGGACTAATAATGATGAAAGTTTCTAGAAATATACTGATTACAATCATTATCTAAATTATTTTTTAACTTTTTCAAAAACTAATATAACATTAAATACATTTCTCTTTATACTGTTTTAAGAAAAGAAAAAAAAAGAATTACTTAAACAAACGTCGAGGACTTTAAAATAGAGATTGTTTTTCAACTGACCTTTCATTTTATTTCCCAACAAATATTTAGTCCTGTGAGTTGGCAACAGTTAGTAAGTATTATAATACGAAGTTGACGTACTGCAGAGATTTTTTGTTTTACATTTTTTAAAGGGATATATTTGTTGATTTTTATCAATGATATTAAAGATACTTTTGTGTTAATGTAAATCTGTGCTATGACTAATTTTCTCATCGTCTTGCACAACGCAAAATAATTGAAATAATGATTTAATGCAGAAAATACATATTACAAGAAAAAATACTATATTGAAAATTACATCTCAATTATCAAATACATTCAGTCAAAAGTATTACACGATTTGCTAAATCAAAAAGCAAAATAAACTTTTTTTTTCCAATTGGAAAAAAAAAGAAAAGAAAAAAAACCCCTAATTTTCGAATGCCATTAATAAATATCAAAGAACCCATCAATTTTTTAAGCTTAATAAACAGGATATTCTTTCATCATTATTATTTATTAATTGTTCTACAAAAGTTCTTTCGGAGATAATTTCTTTTAAAAACTCAAATTAATGCATTAATGCAAATATACCGATTTCCTTTTGAAGATCACATTTCTTTATTTACTTATCTTCGGAAACAAATTTTTTTCCTGCTTAGCACTTAAATGCTTTTTTCCCAAAATGTAATTCAGTTTCTTTACATATTTTTTTTATTCAATTTTAACTCTTTTTTTGGCTTGTTTATACGTACATATATTTTTTTTCCGTTGATACTCAGCAAAACTGAATTAATACTCTAAATTAGAATGTCTAACATTTCTTTGGATTCGAATTTTAAAAAAGATTTTTCTTACTAGACACTGGAGATATTATATATATATGTTTCAGTTTCAAATGCTTGATATTTTATCTCAAAAAAATTACAAATAGAATATTTACAGATCAACGATTACAAATATACACTAAAACTGTTAAAGTAGCTTTAAGTGTCCTCCAGGAAAATTATTGGTGCGAAATTTCATATCCTATTACGCATTTGCAGCTAGTAACAACAGGAAATTTGTTAAATTAATTTTTTCTTCATGAAATACAAAAGAAAAAGTGATATAATGAAGTGTTAATTGATCTAGATTTTAATCTGGCAGAAGAACTTTTGGCAAATAAACAGCACAGAAGCAAGAAAAGGAGTTTAGAAATTTTGAAAACTTACTAATAATAAAGCCTGCCCTCTATAAAAGAAAAATAACGGGGACAAATGCCTGTGTTGCCATCTAGGGATGAAATGACACGAAATATTAATCTATTTATAAAAAAAATCAGATGTGTACACCACATGACTTCCTTAGACGGAATATTAAATTACACGCATTTTCCCCAGCATTTCGTTTAAACGTATTTCCTCGAATTTCATTAGAGATATACACTCACTTCCAAAAGTTAAGCACGAAGATGTAAAATGCAACAAAATCAACAAACACTGGTTCGATTTGCACAAAATTCGGCAGGAAAGTAGCATATATATTTATGCATAAAACAAAATCAATAATTATATACAGAAATGAAAACAATATTAAATTTTTATAAGTTATCAGATAATGACATACTGGAGAAATAAACAGAATTATGTATAAAGTGAAAATAAACAGCATAAAATGAAAAAAAGGACATTAATAGGGTATGTGATCCTCCCCTCATCTGTATGCAAAGTTTATCGCCATTCTTTTTGTAGAGCAGTTTCTAGCTCAATAAGAGTGGCTGGAGGTGGGAAACGTGAAGATACAGCACAGCGGAGAGAATCCTAAAGATTTTCAATGGGATTAAGGTAGGGCGAAGCCATATGCGCAATCCTTTCACTCTCCAGGTAGCCATCGACGATGTCAGCTCTATGGGGACGTGCGTAATCGTCCATTAAAACAAAAGTAGGGCCAACTGCTGCAGCGTACAATCTCACAATGGGTTCTAGGACTTCATCTCGATACCGGACAGCCGTTAAAGAACCCCGTTTAAAGATGTGCAGGTCGGTGCGATATCCTAATGAAATCCCTCCCCACACCAAAATGCTTCCTCGGAATGCGTCATGATCGGTGATGTTTTGGGACTGATTGCGTATTCGTTCTTCACGCTATATTCTTATAACTTGTCATCTGGCTCCAGAGCAAATCTTGACTCATCGGTAAAGATGACATTGCCCCAGTCAGACACATTCCAATTGACATGTTCCCGGCACTGTGGAGGTCGCTCTGCGATTTCGCTTGGCTACAATAGCAATATATTGGTCTTCCCCGGGGGTTGTAATTGGCATGTTCCCGGCGCCACTGTAATTGTGCCCCTCTTGATTGGACGGATAGAGGAACACAAACTCGAAGTACCCGGGCGTACAGTCCACTTATATGTAATCTTCGGCGTACAGTAGCTGCAGATATCGCCTTACTAATGGACGCTGTAACCATATATGTCACACATGTGGAGGTCGCTCTGCGATTCTGCTTGGCTACAGTAGCAATATATCGATCTTCCGCAGGGATTGTGACCCTCGGGCGACTGGCTACGGGACTTCGGACAACTGTCTGTGTCGTTTGGAATTGTTTCTATAAACGTGAAATTACAGAATGATGAACGCCGAAGAAAAGAGCAACATCTGAGATCGACTGTCCTGCTTCAATGCGCCCCACAGCACGCCAACGCTCAGAATCTTCCATTCGTCTTCTGGAAGTCATAGAAACACGTATGTCTTGAAAACAAATTGTACGAAAGTTTTCAACACGTTCTGTCAGCACTTACAATCAACTTCTGTAACCTTTCATAAAGCTGGCTTCTTATAAGACTACTTTTTTTGCGTATTTCTTCACATGAAAGCTCGATTGGCTGTTACCTAACATATTTGCAATACTTTCTTCTACCTCTTCAGCGAATTGCATCCTCTTCAATTCTCATTGGCTTCCGGAAATTAGCATTTTCCTCTCCGTGTTTAACTTTTGGAAGTGAGTGCATTTCTCATTCAATTAATTCCGTTCTTACTTCGTGACAAGGCTAAAATACATGAAACCTCAAAATATCTTTATTAAAACATGAAAATGTAAAAAAATATAAAACATAAACACAGTTAAAACAATTTTAAGATTATTAATTTTTACAATTAAAATTACAGTTACTACGCAAAAACAAGCAATTCGGCCAGGGGGCAAGAAGGCAGATTTTTCGGTGCACAAAACTGAAAGCCTACTTTTGGTCTCACTGGGCAAAAAGACACTGAAGGCGTAGAAACTGACTTAATTTGTTGCGGACGCTATGCTGAGTCAATATATGGGATAATTTAATAACTTAAATTATAATTTCAGAATGGATTAAGCAGTAAGATTAAAAGTACACACATTTTTGAATTGTAACTAACATATATCTACTTATAATTACGAATTAAATTATCATTCTCAGATGATTTTATTGACTATATCTATCTGTTAATTACAATTTTATTTTTACATTATTTTTATTTACATAGTGATTCCTCCCCCCCCTTAAAAATACATACATGTAAATTATGAGACTGAAAAGCTTGGAAAATGCTGTTACAAACAAATAATCAGATTTAGTTCCAGTTAAACAGTATTAATTAGCACTAACTGTTTATTCACTGTGAAAGGTTTCAGATTTTAAATGACGTCCAAAGGGGCGTTTTTTAAACATTTTGTGTGTTACTTTTATTTATTGAATATCATGTTCTTCGCATTTAAACCATAATATTCAGTTAAAGAACAATATCGCAAAATAATTTTAAACTGAGCCTATCTTTAGAATTTCCTACACACAGTCTCACGCGCTGCAGATAAAAATGTTTTTTTTTCTGTACGACGTTGCCATGGCCCGCTTGGAAATCCTCGAGTTTGTTCATCAAAAGTTCGTTAAAAGTTTTACAAAGTGTGAAATCGATAATAAAACAAATTCCAAATTCCAAATTTGGGCTTCCGGATGCCCATATTCGCGGCAGGATGACGGCATTCAAAATTCGACGGCTTTAGGTACCGTCGTTTTATCACAATGCGAGAAACATACATACATTTATGCACATTCTTCATTATTTAATTTCTTTAAATATAATACAGAGCTGCAATATTTTCTGGCAACAGTTTGAAAAGTGACACAGACTTTTAATGTTTCCGATGCAAAATCGCAAAACGAAAACAATAGTCCTTCAGGGACAAATCTCCTTTGGACTAATAAAATTAAATTTAAGTTAAACAAAATAAGAATAAAATAAACAAAAATTAAAAGACAAAATAAAAAAATTTATATTTGAATTAAGATTATTAATATTGCCAACAAATACTGAAAATTAGAATGCCACGGCGAAAATAATATGAATTTAGTTGAAAAAAATCTGAAGTAAAGAAGGAAACTAACTCATCCACGCTTTATTTTCCATACTTACTTGTTAAACAATTAGATGTTTTCATGCAGCGAAAAATAAAATAACGCAGCTAAATTAATATTAATGAATTTAGCGCAAATAAGCGTAAAATACTTATCATGAAAGCTTCTATTTTCGCCGCTAAAAACTACAGAACACACTTCTGTTAAAGCAAGTTTTTTGGGGGGATACTTCAGACGCTTATTCTATGCAATATTAAATTTTCTGCTCGACGAGAGCATCATTCTAACAGTGAGCATGATGAATGACACATGAACTGATTTCCTGAATTGTTTAAAATAAATTCGTACAAAACATTAAAAAAAATCTGCTAATTAAAGCTTAATTTATACAAAATAAAATTTTATATTAAAGCTAATTTCATACTTAAATAAGCTTTCAAATTTTATATTATGCCCAAACGACGTGTTTTTCATTTACAAACACATACACGCTACGACAGCATTTGGGCTAACGCCACTTTAGGCTAAGAATATTTAAAAACAGCATATCTTTAGAAGATAAAACGCTGTAGACAAACATGCTTTATTCTCTACAGTATTATCACTGCTCGCTTTGAAATTGTTGAGTTTTTTAATCAAGAATTCGTTGGAGTTTTACAAAATATGAAATACACAATAAAACAAATTCCAAATTCGGGCTTCCAGATGACCATGTTAAGGTGGAGGACTATGTTATTCAAAATTTGAAGACTCTAGGTACCGTTTTTTTTCACAATGCGAGAATCATACATACTATTACGGATTTTGTATTTAATTTGCTACTTTTAGTGGAATTGTAATTAAAAGTGTTTTATTTTCTCGTGCAATGCAGCGCGTGACGAAATTTAAGAGAAAGCTACGCCGGAAAAGTAAAAATACAAGAGCGCGTGCATTTAACGTTTAATAAATAGATATCACGTAATTGCTTTTGCTATCCAGAGAAATCGAGAAAATGCCAGAATGATCTCGTTCTTGATTAAAAAGATTATAAAAGCTGGAGGAAAACATCTCAATTAAGTTGTTTTAAATGAACTGTTGTTGTTTACTTAGTGCTGTTATTGATTGTAGCGATGTCGCGGTGAGGTTCGAATTAGCTTTTTCTGTTTTGAACTGAGTTCTGTTTAACGTTTTAGTAGTTCAGAATATAACTGCTGTGATTATTTATTGTGATATTGTACGAATATCTCGGAGGAAATTTTACGAATATCTCCGAAAGCATTTTGCTTTATTTCTTGTGAAAAGAATAAAATTTATTAACTTTTTATCGACTTGTGCAATCAATGCATTACGAATCCGTACGCACCCAACAATACATTCGTGCAGATTCTTCCTTTTTTAGATTATTTAAATAATACATACATGGCAATAATATTTGGTGGCAATAATTTGAAAAGTGATACATCGCATTTAAGAGATTAATAGCCCTTCTGAGCCAATAACCCTTCCTTTCTAATTCTGGGTGGACGCCTCTTTTGGGCTAAAAAATAAAAATAAAAATAAAATAGGAAAAAAGAAATTTGGAATCCAAAACTCGGACACGTGTTCAGATCCAGATGTCTAATAGTGGCACAAGATGCTACTGTCCTTTGACAGTGCAACGAAATCGTATATTCACAGATTTTTTATCCTAACTAATATTATAAATGCGAATCTGAGTTTGTTTGCTTGATACGCTTTCACGCCTCAATTACTTAACCGATCACCAAGAAATTTTACAGCTATATTTTTGATAAATTAGAAAAGGTTATACGCTATAAAATGTAACTTATCTGTTGAAACTTAACCATATAATAGGTTTTTTAGCTTAAAATGATGGTCATTGTAAAACAATAAATATTGAAAATTTCATAGAGATAAATTAAACGATGTAAAAGTCGGGATGCGCACGCAGGTGCTCGGCTTAAAGCACGCAAATATTTTATAGCTTATAGCCTTTTCTAATATATAAAAAATATTGCTGAAAAATTTCATTGACGATCGGTTAAGTAATTAAGCCGTGAAATCGTAGCATTTATTAATTAAGCGTTTATTAATTTTTACTTGTATAATTTTGTCAGGACTGAGTGTTCGGTGCATACTCTTGGCGAACATAATCGTGAAATACTTTTAAGTCCTGATCTTGAACAGGGAGCTGAATGCAGCTGTGTTCTGTGGTAGGAAACTGTGGTTAAGTGGTACAAGAACTGCACTTGAGAAGAATTTAAAATCCTCTTTTATTAAACTACAATTATATACCGCCACTTCCCAACTCGGGAGGGATACAGAAAATAATGACCGCACTTGGGTCTAAACTGAACAATCAAATTATTTAAACTAAAATTAAATAGAACTTAAGTAGTCGTTGCTCACAAAACTATGAACGCGAGGTTGGCCTCTATGCTAAAGGGTGCGTAGCAAGGTTTAACTAATACTAACGCACTTAGATTTACTTCAATAAGTAATAGCGTAACAGCACTAAGGCTCAGAATTTAATTACTAGCTAGTCAGGCGAACGTCCAACAGAGTAGCAGTGGTCTGGGACTAAAAACTCTCTCACACTGAGAGGTTCCTACCTACCGTTTAAATAGAACTTGGCTCCACTTCAAATTAGCATAAAGCTGAAACGCGCGCTTATTCTAACGGGAAGTTGAAATAAGAACACATAGGAAAGGGGAAATAAAAATAAAACTTTGTTAGTTTAAACTAAAACCTTATAATTTAATTTATTATTTAAAATCCTTCAGGATTTCCGGCTTTTGGCTCTTGTTTCACAAACATTTTTCAGTCATTAGGAAATATACGTAGCAGTTTTACTAGATTTCGCGGCGATACACTTCGCGTAAATACAAAATATTCGGGGCTTTAAGTATTGAAGAAGGGCAGTATTTACTGAAATTTTACGCGGAGTTGAAACTTATTTAAGGAGCGAAGCCGCGGGTAAAAGCTAGTTTCTTAATAATGGAGATGAATGAATACAAAATCAACGAGAAAATATTTTACTTTCAGTCATATTGATTCTACAGTTTCTAGCTTACGTCACTATTCATCCGGATACATGTACTCAATGACCACACAAAAATGAACGCTTTACTAATCAGTAGCAAAACATCTCGAAGTGATAATGTTCTGGAAGAGTAAATAATGGCTATGCCAAATATTTCATACATGCATAAACACTACAAATCCTAAGGATGTACTGTAGCACTGTAAGAACAATATGGAAGATCCGGCGCCCACTTCAAGCCGCTCTTCTAAAGATCTTAATGAAATTGTTCACGCGAAAGTGCTTATACAGAAAGTAAGCTTTCGTAGCCGGTATTAAATTCTAATGTCTCGCGATCTTCATTCTGCTCGACTACTATATTAGTACCCTACAGGGGCGGAATTCCGAACGCGGGCAAGATTCCTTTCTAATTAAGTCAGCGTGTTCCAGCAGGCGTAAACACAAAATTCTTGATGACACGCAAAAAGCTGAATTGCGTGTCCTAACCTTCTTCGGAAGGTCTCCGCCATTTTGAATGCGAAATGAGTACTGTTGCCAAATGAGGACGAGAAAAGTTGGGGATTTAAGGAAACCTGGAACTGGGAGAACAGACGCGATACACAATAATCGTGCGTGTTTTCTCCTCGTCTTGATGAGATTTTAATGCCAGCGATTCTTTAGTATTTGTTAGTCATTCAAAGCCAGGAAAACAAGACGCAGAGAAAGAATTTACTCACTGATTTAGCTCTTTAGTTTTCATTCGGCGGTTGACATCGGTTAAGAAACGGTTAAGATGTGTTATTTGTTACCAGTGTTGGGTCTAAATAAGCATTCAGTGACTTTTATCTATTCCTCTTTTAAACAATTCGACTCACTTATACCTATCAACCATTCTTTTCGACATTCTTTATTTAACATTTCTAGTACACTTTAACTCATAATGTATGTTGGATTTTGCAGTTACATTTCTGCAGTCTATTTATTCACATATATGTGATATTTTGCAGTCGATGGGCATTGGAAATGATGAAGCTTAGCAATCAGAGTCCAGGTTTGAGGAAGGCAGCCGAATGGAGGACACAGAAGAATTTCACTTTAAAAAAACTCCACATCATTATTCAATTAAAATGTCACATCATTTTCCTTTAGACGAAGATCACATATCTAATAATCATTTAAATAGAAATAATATTAAATTTAGAACCCTGACGCCATAAATATTTTTAACAAAGGGAAGATGAAGAGACAGAGCGAAGCGTTCGTATAGCAGGCAATGGCAGGAAACAGTTCGACGAAAAATGGCGCGTAGAGCTATTTATGGTAGCGGTTACATAACAGGTTACAGTGTTCTCAAAAATACTGGTCTAGAGGGAAGATCCTGAAATTGCGGAAAGTTAATTAGAAGTTGCCTGTTCGCGTAGAGCAAAGCCATCGTATTTTTTATATTTTACATATATACATCATGTGTGAGTTGTTTTTGAATGTTCTGAATGGAAAAGACAGACATATCATTGAATTACTTACGAATGAACTCATGTTATTCTAGGCAGCCTGTGATCCATTCAATAACCACCTGGACATGAATAACTTTACACAAACAGTTCCTGTGTGGCGATTAAATGGACCATCTGCGTGAAGGTTTTAGCTCTACCATCTGAAGACAAGCCAGTTTCCCTTAGAAAATTCTTCTGAAAATATGTACCCTATGCAAGATAGACTCCATTGCTTTAAAGCAAATGAAAAATCTTATTCGGTTGACTGGAATAGCATCTATTTATGACGGACATTGATGTAACTGAAAATAATAACTAATCAAAAAGCACATAGAAAATTTCCTTGCATTTCGAAGGAGTCTTAAATAAATTCGTCCCTTTTAATGAACAAAAATACTTCGAGCTATTTCGCCCCAAAAAACATCCTATAAAATAATGGAAATTTTTTTTAAAAAAATCTGAAAAGTTTCAGATTTTAACGGCCGCTCAAAAATGTTAGCTAAGGTTTTTTACGCTCTCATTGAGCTTACAGTCTACCAGGCTGCCGTTACACTCACTCCTACTAAATAAATTTTTTTTCGCAGCTTTGAAGCATCGCTTTCTTCACTTTTCCGTCATATAAATTCAACAACAAAATCACAAAAAAAAATTAAAAGCAACATAGCAGTATACGTTTAGAATTCTCGATGCAGCGTTAAGTGTTGGCATAATATTTTTTTCCTCCTCAGTCTTTTCTTCAATTCATTATATCGATACTTAGTTTTCTTACTAAGATGACTTTACAAAACATTTTTTGGTCTTTTTACGAAGCATATTTTAATTTTATAACAGATATTTGAATTTTGAAACCCTTTCCTTTCAATTCTTGTTCCCATTTACAACTCCCTACCAGATGTGGAGAATGTGTTCTTAAAATCGCGTTGAATGCAAATGAGTTAGAAGAAGTATTTAAGGAAAGTTCAGCTCGCTTCGATAGAGAGTGCTAGGAGTTCTTAGCGGCGCGTGTTTGCCTTTGGGCTAAGTCATTTTCGAAGGTGTTAGGCTCGGCCGTATTATACGTGCGTATTGATATTCGCCAGCTAGTTTAATTTAAGGGCCAACTACGTCTACGTTAGATAATCGGGTCTAGCTTAGCTAGTTTAGTATCTAAGTCTCGTTTAGTTAATTTTCGTTCAGTTTCTTATTTCTTATTCTGAGTTAAAGCCTAGAAGGGGCCGACTGTTATTCTTATTTGAATGAATTAAAAGAGTAATTTAACTCTTCTCGAGTCTACGTCTTAGTTCTTCTGACTCAACGATAATTCCCTACGTTGATCACTGAGTTACTTAACGTTTCATCACAAAGGGCGAGGAACACTACATTTTTATTATTAACGTTTCTGTGTGTTAAATTTATTAGTTAAGTATCAAGTTATATGCCCCTACGCCATATAAAGTTCGATGCAACAGCAAAATCACAAAATACTTAAAAACAGCATTTCTTTAGAATTTCCGATAGACAGTCTCCCACGCTGGAGATAAAATGTTTTATTCCGTACAACGTTGCCACTTCTTGCTTTGAAATCGTTGAGTTTGTTAATCAAAAATTCGTTAATATTTTCCAAAATATGAAATAGACCATAAAACGAAATAGAAATTAAAAATTACGGCTTCCAAGTGTCCATGTTCGGGTAAAGGACTACAAAGACTGTTCGCACATCTTTCAGACGATTTTCAATTGTAATTACAGAACTATTTTACCTAACATTTTGATGTCTTAAATGTTCTTTTATTGGGTTGGCAACTAAGTAATAGCGGATTTTTTTCAGAAAATTTTTGTAGACAATATTTTCATGGAACTAAATAACTTTATTCTGTAATGTATTGCCTGTTTTAATCAATGACCTTTTGCCATCTTTCAGGCAGCATCATAATGCCATGTTCATAAAACTTCTGGTTTTTATTAGCAAAAAACTGAATCAGGTACGATTTGACATCATCACCATTATTGAAAATTTTTACCATTCAAGGAGTTTTGTAAAGATCGAAACAAAAAGTAATCAGATGGTGCAAGGTCAGGACTATACGGTAGATGTGGCAAAACATCCCAACCAAGCTCCAATAATTTTTGCCGAGTGACCAATGACGTGTGTGGCCTTGCATTGTCATGATGGAATACAACACCTTTTCGATTTGTCAATTCGGGCCGCTTTTCTTCAACTGCATTGTTTAATTTCGTTAGTTGTTCAATGTAGACATCAGAATTGATCGTTCGGTTGGGTGGTAAGAGTTCAAAGTAGACAATTCCTTTGTAATCCCACCAAACTGATAACAAAACCTTCTTTTGATGAATATCAGCTTTTGATGTCGTTGGAGTTGGTTCACCTGGCCTGCTCCACGATCTTTTCCGCTCGATATTGTTGTAAACAACCCATTTTCCATCGCCAGTTATCAGTCGTTTAAAAAATGGATCATTTTCATTACGTTTCTTTAGCAAATCGCAGCCGTTAATGCGTTGCATTAAATGCGTTTCTTTCAGCTCGTGAGGAACCCGTGTATCGAGTTTTTGAACATAGCCAAGTTGTTTTAAGTGATTTTCAATGCATGTATGTGATACATGAAGCTTCTCTGCAAGCTCACGCGTTGTACTGTGACGATCCGAATCGATTATTGCTTTGATTAGGTCGTCATCAACTACAACTGGACGACCAGAGCGTTTTTCATCTTTGAGTGAAAATCACCAGAACGAAATTTGGCAAACCAATTTTGACACTGCCGTTCTTTTAAGGCTTCGTCACCATAAACAGCAGATAACATTTTATGAGCTTGCGATGCGTTTTTCACTTTGCGGAAATAAAATAGCAAAACATGATGAAAATGTTCCTTTTGATTTTCCATTTTTCAACGAACGCCAAACGAAAACTACGCAACCGATCAAAAAACGTTTTTTACTGATTCACAGCTGAATTGCCAACTATCAAATAACAAAATGTGTTTTACATTTGTA
This sequence comes from Stegodyphus mimosarum, assembly GCA_000611955.2. NCBI lineage: Eukaryota > Metazoa > Arthropoda > Arachnida > Araneae > Eresidae > Stegodyphus > Stegodyphus mimosarum. The sequence goes on along the minus strand of KK119730.1, from coordinate 890,427 downwards.
CTACATCTGCAAACCTAAAAATTCAACTGAAGCCATCTATGAGTGAAATCCGCAATTACTTAGTTGCCAACCCAATACATAGCCCTTATTCTTCACTATCTTTATACACCGCAATTTCCAAGACAATAAAGTCTTTTTTAATATCGTAAGTGGTATTTTATTGCATTGCTCTCGAAAATCTTTCCAGAGTCTAAGTAAGTTTCACGGCGACGTTTGGTCAACACACTTTTTAAAAGTCCAAAAGCGCAAAAATACATTGGTGATACATTGGGAGATTTAAAAGGGATATGGATGAAGGGTCTTGATACGCGTTTCTTGTTCCATTTTTTTCCAGAAAATTAATAATAGATTTTGACGTGTCATGAAAGCTCCTTGCTTTGTCTTGATGCAGATCTACCGATCGATCATACTGTGTGCTAAAGAGAAGGTGTTTCACATTTGAAAACTGGGCATAAAGTATGTGTTTGATAATATGTGGAGTTGATCTCAACATTTTTTCTCGCTCTCTTTAATTTTAACTCGCTGTTATATGAAAAACCAGCACCAAACACAAATCACTTAAAAAAACTTTTCTTAGATTACTTGAACCATGTTTTAAGATGTTTTTGTTCTCCTTGATGATAATAAATGGATCTCTTTTTTTGCAGTCATTTAGACATATCCAATTTTATCTACTGTGACATTATTTTTCCATTTCTGTCTGGATAAATGTTTCTCATAAAGAATTCTGCAGCGTGTTCTGAGTTCGGCTACAAGTCGTGGAGACGAGTCACATTCTGTGTTTCACATTTTTAAGATTCAAGTCAGCATTAATCATTTTGTTTACATTTGAAACTGAGTGTTTTATTGATCTTGCAATTGTCCTTTGAAACGGCGGATTTTTTTTAACATTACAGTTTTTAATTTTGCAACATTCGAAACATTCCGTTTTTTCCTTAGATACATATTTGAAACAATTTTTCACCTGAAGCTAAATTTTGACGGTTTTTTTCCTTTGTTATTGACAACATTACATATCGTAGCTTTAGATATCGAAAATCCATGACCTGCACGACGTTTTTTAATAACTAGATACGAATAAATTTCTTCGGAAAGAACGAAAGCATAGCCTTTCTTCCATTGCTTCTTTAAAAGAAAGAAAACAAAACTGTCAAGTATCAGACTTTAAGCTATATTTTCGCAGTTAAAAAACAGTTACAAGCAGAAGATTCTTGTTACAGCAAAGTCAAATCGTCTAAAAATGTGCGAACTGCCTCTGTATGTTATTGAAAATTTGATGGCTCTACGTACCGTTGTTTTTTTCACAATGAGAGAAATGTACATACATTCATGCAGATTCTTCAATATTTAATTTCTGTAAATACAATACAGGGTGATGATATTTGGTGGCAACAATTTGAAAAGTGATAAAACGCATTTAAGTGTTTCCATGCAAAATACCGTTGCGATACTAATATCCCTTTCGGGAATATCGTCCGTTTCTGGTTAATAAAAATACAGAAAGAGAAAACTAGGAAAGTAACAACAGCAGAGATCATTGTCGTTACATTTCCTTTTTTCTATTAATTTTTATTAAATGGAAGTATTCTTTTTGTGTCCGTTCGCTTAATTTTGCTTTGTTTATTCAAATTACACATTTCCAATAAAATAACTCAGTATATATTTTCTTATTAACCCTCTAACCGTATTTTTGTGATATCTGTACGAACGTATATATATGTGCATATTAAAATATGTGTGTCAAAGAAATTAAGGCAATATATTAAAAGTACATAAATCCAGATATAAAAATGGCAGGAAATTTTTTACACTAAATCAAGAAAATAAATTTATCTGGTAGTAGTTTTGGGAAATTTGTGCTTTCTTAGGAAAACCCTGGCCGGTCAGAGGTTTAAAGAGGATAGGCTGAGTCAATTTACCTCCAAATGTAAACTCTAAGATTCTTTATATAAATCTAAAGCTGAATTTTTTTAAAGTTTCATTTGACTATTCGAATTAAACCAGATTTAAACTGAACCACCCCTCCCCTGCCAAAAAAAAGAAATGTTGTGAAGGAAATTCAAACGTTTTCACGACTAAAAAATTGTGAACTAAATGCCCTAGATAAAAGCGAAATTTGATTTAAGGGCATTAAAAACACACAATTTAATCATTCGCGCATGATCTGTTGAATCTTAAAGAGATTATTAGCGGCGCTGTCTTTAAACCGAGTCAAGAAGCCATAAGACCATTAAATGTATAGTGTAAGCCTCCAGGGTTCATTTAAATGTTAGGATGTGTGCCACCAAAAAACACCAATCGTTTTAATGAGCTTTTTATTCAATTGTAATTCAATGCCCTTTTCTTTTTTTTTGCCCTGAAATAGCTTGTAGGAATTCTTCAAATTAGAAGTCATCATTAGGAAGAATTCGATTTTATTCAAACGAAAAATCGCTTCATTAAAGTCTCTGACAAATGAATGCAACTGAATCTCTCAACACCCGAAATTCCAAAAGGGGTAGCAAGTTTGCAATTAAGATAAAATCTGCAGCTCAGCAAAATGCCCCGAAACTCATTGTTAAGGATTAATGGAACGAAAAATATAGCGCAAAAGTATTAAAAATTTGAATAAATTTGGATATATATATATCACTTGCAGCAACGCTTGTGGTTACAGTGTTGTTAGCGGTAAATGCTCAGCTGCATTCTTGATACAATAGTTTGCATTTGTCCTGGTGACATTTTTAATTAAGAAATGCTACAGAGGCTGTTCTCACATTTTTTAGACGATGCATATTGTATTCACAAAACTAAATTACGTAACATTCCTGTGTTTTAAATGTTCTACTTCACATTCCTTATTCTGAACTATCTTTCGACACCGCAATTTCCAGGATAATAATGCCTTTTGAAGTGTCAGAAGAGGTATTCTATCCCATTCCTCCCGAACAGCTTTCCAGAGTCCTGTTAGGATTTTGGGACAACGTTTGGATAATGCAGTATTTTAAAAACTGAAAGGACAAACATCCATAGGTGACACATCAGGAGATTTAGGAGGGATATCAGTGAAGAGTATGGCCTGGATACCAGTTTTTTGCTCCATTTCTTTTAGGAAATTTACAGTAGATTTTGATGTGTGACTGCTAGCTTTGTCCCGATGGAGTCTCACAGATGGATGGCACTGTGGGTAAAGCGATGGTATTTCATTCGGAAAAATTGGCGATAAAATATGTTCCTCATAGTATTTGGAGTTAATCTTGACATTTTTTGCACTCTCTTTATTTTTAAGTTGCCATTATAAGAAAAACCAGCAACAATCATGAACCCTTTAGAAAAACTTTCTTTCGATTCTTTGAACAGTGCACTTAAATTTTTTCTCCCCTTTTATGATAATAAATGGCTCTTTTTTTGTTGCAATCATTTAAATACAGTCATGCTTCAACTATTAGGACAATTGTTTCCCTTTTTTCTTTGGATAAGTGTTTCTCATATAGAATTCTGCAGCGTGCCCTGCGTCGAGCGATATGCTTTGGAAGAAGACGATGCACATTGCGTTTTTTCGCTTTCTTAAGATTTAAATCAACGCTTATCATTTTGTTTACGGTGGCCACCGAGCATTTTAATGATTTTGCAACGGACCTTTGACTACGGGGATTTTCGTTTAACATTAAACAAAGTACCTTTGCAATAGTCGAAGGTGTCCGTTTTTTCCTTGGATATTGGTTTGCAATTTTTGTCCAACTCGAGGCTCTAATTGGACATTTTTTTCCTTTCTTGATGATGATATTACCTGTCGACGCTTTAGATATCACAAAACCATGACTCTCACATCGTTTTTGGATAACGGAGTATGCATATTTCTCTTTGGAAAGAGCGTCAATGTAGCCTTCGAACCACTGCTTTGTTAAACTCGCCATTCTGAATAAAAACAAAACTTTCGAGCCACAGACGATAATTTTGACTTTTAAAAACATAGTACAATTGCAATTATTTCTTTTGCAGCAAAAGATTTTTTATTACCGCTTACCCAAATCGTCTAAAAAATGTGCGAACAGCCTCTTGTATGTGCTTGCTTCGAGCTCTGTATTTATGTTATAAATGCTTAACGTTGTTCTTTTATATTTTATTGTAAAGCTGTGGGTTTATGTGAATAATTATTTTGGAGTATGCGAATGTTTGTGCATACGACCATTGAAAGCTTGTAAATTGCTCCTAAAGCATCGGAGAAATAATCTGCTAAAATCTTCAGAAGTTTAATGACTTAGCAACATCTGGCAATATGTTGCCAAATTCGGAAAGTTTTGGAAATGTCCAGAGCTTTTATTTAGAAGCTGCGTAATTATTTTAACTCGAATTACAGAAAAAATCTAAAAAAATTTTTTTTCCCTTTTACTACACTTCAAGCAAAACTTTCTACAGGTCAGCTAGCGAAAGGTGAATGCAAATTTATTTCGGAGTTTAAAAGTGATTGGGACTTAATTCAGTTGAAAAAATTCCGTTAAGTATTATTTAATGTGATCCACTCTGTCATTCACTTTTGAATGTCGTATGCATGTATTTGCCTTCTGATTTACATCACGTCATTTACTATACATTAACTGCGAAAATTTTACTGCGGCAATTATTACTGTCCTTTTTTTCTGTTATCTTTCC
>KK119730.1:854373-868727 GCA_000611955.2 Stegodyphus mimosarum | reverse complement strand
CTAAATAAATTCGTATTTAATCGATTTATTGAAATACGAAATTTATTTTAAGTTCGTAAAATAGTTAAGTGTCTACGCTTCACGACTATGTAAAAATGAAATGTATAGAGTGAAATCTCGCTTTCCTGTAGCCCATTATGTCTCAAAATGACGCGATTTGGTCACAAAACATAAAATAAAAAAAATTCTAATTCGAATTTCGAAAAATCGCTTCGAGGTGCATTAGCTCTTGTGTAGGTACACCTATGCACCAAATTTCGTGGCCCTGGGTCTATTAGCTTACTCGCAACACGAACGAAACACACGCACGCACACGCACACACACACACACACAACACACACACACACACACACACACACACACACACTTTATTTTATTATATGTAGAGATGATGTGGAGGTAGAGCATTCTTTACTCTAGGCACTCTGTAATATCCGTAATCCTTGGATCTCTCGCTCTGAAGACGAGAACTACAGCTATAAAATTAGCTATTTTAACACTTTGTCTACCAGGAAATTTATTCAATTAATGAATGGGACTTCCCACAAAAAAAATACTCTCCAAAGCATCCAAACTGTTCGTAAAGTTGAAAAGTAGCAAAACTACTAGCATCCGCAAACCGGGAAAAATGACAGAAACCTAACAATCTAATTGCAAAAGAAACGCTGAATAGTTAAGAAAAGAACAGCACATTTTTCAGACTACAGAGAAGTCAGGCAAGACGCGTGGAGTCAGCGGTTTCTGCAGGAAAAGCAATAAAACTAAAGCCGGCAGACATGCCAAGACGTAATAAGATACTTTCCGACTCTTGACAGCTAGTAATTAGGAAGATTGCGAAAAGGAATTTTTTTATTCAGCCGTCACTTATTCACCCAACGATGGTTGTCCAAACAAACATAAACGTTAGGAATTCTGTCCAAGAATCATTCGTGTTCTTTTCAGTCATTTGTTTGATGAGAAATTAACGGTGACAGTTTAAAAAAGAGCCAGCATCTGTTTCCAGTATAATTTGAAGATCCAAGAGAAAGTTCGAAAGGAAAAGTAGCAAAAGAGACTAATTACGCCAAACCACAGATATTCTGGATACAAAATCAACGTTACAATCTGACTTACGTCACGATCACCACCGAGAAGGGGATAATCTTGAAGCATCTTTTGCTTCAGGAACTTCACCTGCTTAGATATTTTAAACAATGGCAACTGATTATGCAGAACGAAGTGATTGTTGGGTTTAACTAATAACAGATAAATAAAAGAAAACATTCTCCACCGTTCAGGCAGTCGTAAATTGGAGCACAACTCCAGAAGAAGCTTCAGAGTTTTTCAGTTAACTTTGTTGTTTCTAAAGTTACAATATTAAATTTAAATTGGAATAGTGGGGAAAGGTTTATTTGGAAGAATAAAACCGAATTTCCTCTGTCTTTATGAGGAATTAGTAGTAGTTTTTCACCTTGTGCTCTTGCGATGCAAAAGGTTGCAAGGTTTAATTTATTCTTCTAATAGTTATTTTTATTCTGGAACAACCTGTCAGGACTGTGTGTTCGATGCATAATCTTGGCAAACATCTTCGTGAACTCCTTAAGTCCTGATCTGGAACAGGGAGCTGAATGCAGCTATGTTCTGTGGTAGAAAACTGTGGTTAAGTGGTAGAAGAACTGCACTTGAGAAGGATTTAAAATCATCTTTTATTAAACCACAATTATATACAGCCACTTCCCAACTCGGGAGGGATACAGAAAATAATGACCGCACTTCGGTCTAAACTGAACAATCAAATTATTTAAACTAAAATTAAATAGAAATTAAATCGCCGTTGCTCACAGAGCTATCAACGCGAGGTTGGCCTCTAAACTAAAGGGTGCGTAGCAAGATTTAACTAATACTAACGCACTTAGATTTACTTCAATAAGTAATCACGTAACAGCGCTACGGCTTAGAATTTAAATACTAGCTAGTCAGGCGAACGTTGAACAGAGAAACAGTGGTCTGAGACTAAAAGCTCTCTCACACTGAGAGGTTCCTATATCTCGCTTAAATAGCAACTTGGCTCTACTTCAAATTAGCATAAAGCTGAAACGCGCGCTTATTCTAACGAGAAGTTGAAATAAGAACAGATAGAAAAAGGCAAATTAAAATAAAACTTTGTTAGTTTAACTAAAACCTTACAAACCTTTCAACCTTTTTCTCACATTTCCTGCCAGAATGATTTTTTAGGATTCCGATTTATGTAAATGAGGTATAAACCAGTATTTAAACTGAAGGTCTGAGTCACTTCAGTAGAAGAGCGTAAGAGAGTGTGTCCTGCCTTTCGGGCATATTGTTGCTGTTAGTCTAAGCTTAGCGTTACACGGCCGTATTGCTACGCGCTTGCTAGTTCATGCCGGTGATCTTATATAAGGGCTAAATCTGTTATGTCATTCTTTGAGCTTCGGTTGGTTTATTTTAGTCAGCATTAGATTAGTTTCATATTTTATATCTTGAGTAAAAGCCGAAGTGGAGGCTTATTGTAAGCCCCAGAAGGAGCCATGTGTTCATTTATTTTGCGCTAAAATAAAGAGTAATTTAACCTTTCCTTGGACTTCTTATATACAAGAACTCAGTGAACAGTCGCTACAGAGTTTTTCAATATTCTGCTCTCAAGGACTTCTAATTTAGCTAGTTTAAAATGAGTTTAAAAGTATTTATTAGGTATCTAGTTATTATTTAAGTATCTAGTATTTATTTATTAAGTATCTAGTTATTATTTAAGTATCTAGTATTTATTTATTAAGTATCTAGTTTAATAAATATTCTTTAGTTTAATATGGTTTTATAATAAATACTTTTTAATTTAACATGGTTTTATAATAAATACTTTTTAGTTTAACATGGTTTTATAATAAATACTTTTTAATTTAACATGGTTTTATAATAAGTACTTTTTAGTTTAGCATGGTTTTATAATAAGTACTTTTTAGTTTAACATAGTTTTATAATAAATACTTTTTAGTTTAACATGGTTTTATAATAAATACTTTTTAGTTTAATATGGTTTTATAATAAATACTTTTTAGTTTAACATGGTTTTATAATAAATACTTTTTAGGTTAACTTAAGTTAGGTTTGAGGTTTCAGTTAGGTTCGAATTAAGCTTTGTTCTGTTTTTCTTGACTGTCCTTACAATATTCCCAACGGCTAGAAATTTTCGCTAATTTAATGGCAACGTGGCATAATTTAAAAGCAAATGGCTAATCACTGGCTAATATTTTAACTGCAACCATCAGGAGCGGATAAATAAATTCTTACTTGATTTTTAATTTGGATTTGTTTGCATTGACAGTTAAGTATTCTGAGGTCGATAAGTTATCAACAAGTTAGCTATTTCTCTGTGATCTCATTACGTTGAATATTTAGTTTAATTTTACCGCAGAAATTATTCTTTAATTAAAAATATGCTAACTATAGCGCATTTCGATAGCCTTACTAAGCTCTACATGTAACAAATATGGTTCTTTGAAACTGTCCTTTAATTTAAGTAATTGCAATTTCTTTTCTTCGCCTGCATTTACAGTAATCAAGCATTTCTTACTAATGAAGAATTTTTTTTAAAAAAAAGGGGGAGAAAAGATATCTGAAGAAAAGGAAAATAAACTATAGCAAATACTATTCATTTCTCTACAACCATGGAGAGAAAAAATACCATTTATTTAATTAATTAATTATCTTTATGCTCGTAAATTATTTTATTTTTACTCGTTTCATCACACGGGGGAATTATTTTTTTTTCTCCAAGGAAGGGGAAGATTGCCTCTTATACATTTTTAGGATTCAAAATGGTCACTAAATTTATGAGCAAATTTTACGAAAGAAAAAAGAAGCTCGAAGTAATATGAAATATTTATAACTTTTATAATGGCAACTCTATTTAATTAATGAACATGTAGCAGATTTTTTTTTATTTTAACTTGTTCTTTCTTGGGTAAATTTCCAGGCCTTTTTTATTTTATTTTGAAAAAAAAAATATTTTCAGTCTTCTAAAGCAAAGAAGGTAAACATTTTTATGAATTGGACCTTACTGACAAATTATTTTAGAGTCCAGGACGCCTTGCGAATAATACAAAAATTATAATTAAACATGCATTCTTAAAATATCGAACATTTATTTTATAATCCCCAATATTAGTTAGAAAAATATATCTGACAAGGCTTCTTTTGTGTTCCTCTGTCATTCCTAAAAAGAATTCGGCACTCCTTTGCAAATAGTCGCGAATTACAGGTGGCGAAGAATTCCCCATACTCATCTATTACATCCTACGATTTAGTTACAATGTTTCGATAAGCCACGCTTAACTGTGCTTCAAATATTTTTTTTAATTAAAAAACAAATGAAATACTCATGGAAAAAAATCTGAAAGTTTTCAGTTACGCCCAAAGGAGCATTTTTTAATGATTTGTGTGCTACCTTCATTTATTAAATATCACGTTCTGCGCACTTAAACCATAAAATTCAATTCAATAGCAGTATTGCAAAAAATTTAAAAAGAGCATATGTTTAGAATTTCTGATACAAAATATCTCGCGTATTGGAAATAAAAATGTGTTTTATTTTCGTACAGTGTTGCCATTGCTCGCTTTGAAATCATAGAGTTTGTTAATCAAACATTTGTTAAAGTTTGACAAAATATGAAATAGATAATAAAACAAATTCCAAATTCGGGCTTTCAGTGGTCCATATTCGAGTGCAGGACTATGTTATTCATTATTTGATGTCTCTAGGTACCGTTGTTTTTTTCACAATGAACATACATACATTTATGGAGATATCTTCACTATTTCATTTCATTAAATATAATGCAGGGCTCTAATATTTGGTGCCGACAATTTGAAAAGTGAAACACCGTTTTATAGTGGACGACGCAAACTGCCAAAACGAAATTAATACCCCTTCAGGGCAAACTGCCCCTTTGGGCTAAAAGCACTAACCCAGCTAGAACGGTAGTGCAAACGTGCACCGAATTATCGTTTTCTGCTGATTGAAATTGTAAGCATTATGTGATTCGAACCAAAGTTTATGAATAGATTTGTTTATTTTTGTCATTCTATTAAAATGTACGAATATTTCCAAAGATCTGGGAATTTAAAATTTTTTTTCTGTTTTTTGTATTTCTTCAATTTTTATTTCCAACGAAAAACGAATTTATTAAGCCGTCATCAAAGAACATTTTCGGATGTTTTTTTCAAACCACCTATTATTTATGGCATAGTTAAACTCTCAAATCCAACACCCCATATAGGATTTTTCAAATGTGGGAACAGAATGTTCCTCACAGATGTTGAAAAATTTCTGATTTTTGTACATCTTCTCTCCAGAAAAAAAGATAACCGGTTTTTGCATCTTCAACGGCTGCAAAAACTGGGCTACAAAAATGTACACTGCGAAAAAAAAAAAAAAAAGTTCTATATCTCCCGTTCTACTGGGCCGATTGACAAAATTCAAATTGTGTTTTTCATGCCTCGAAAGCGCGATTTAGGATATGTATTAGATTTATATATAGCATTGTTCAAATATAGGTATTTTGACACAAAATCGGACTTTCCCTGAAACGACATGCCAATTTTTTTCCATATTTCGATTCTACGACTCAAATGGTGCCAAATTGCCAAGTTTTGTAAATATCGCCCGAGTAGTTTTTCAAAAATGAGCTGTCAAAAGTTTAGCTCCTCAGTGTTAATTGAATTTGATATATATTTATTAATATCTCTTTTTTATGAAACTTATTTGATTCCTTCTTATACAGTTCGAAATTTAGGTTCATTCCAAACAAAATTCGCCCATTTTTTATGATTTATTTTTAAATAATTTTTATAAATTTTTCGAAACAAATTTTGAATTTCAACCTATAAAATTTTTACAATCGTCTTAAAGTAGATTTATTTCTAAGCACACCTGCAAAAAATTAGAGCTTTTTATTCCAAATTTCCGAAGATATACGCGAATTTTTATATTGGCGCGTTTTGAAATTCGGCATATTTGTTGAAAGCGATCATAACGAAAATGTGGTTTACGCACTTTGTTAAAGTTATTTGAAAGTTGAAGGATGTGACTTTTTTTTCTCTTATCCACAACGGGACGATGTGACTTTTTTTCCTCCGCTGCATAATGGAAAGTAAGGAAAATAGGTTGCCACATATTAAGAAGTTCGCCAAGTGAATTATTCTTGGCTGAAACGGAAAAAAAAAATTCGCCGAGTTAAATTTTTGAATTTCTCCGTAAATTTCGCACCAAATTTTACAAAATTTAATATTTAGGCATAATAGAATAATTTAGGCAAGACGGGAGAAATACCTTATATACTCTCCCTTTTAAAGGGCGACTGGGGTTTTGGGGACCCAATGGCCAAATGCTGGTGGTGGAGAATCATCATCCACCACCTTTTTAGTTCGGGCGCCAGCGTAGAGTCATTAGGTTATTTAGAAGCAGGAGAGATGAAAAATGAGCAACGCCTTCGCCGGGAACCACTACACCACGAAGGAGGCGAAGGGAACCACTACACCACAAAAGGAGAAATACCTTATAACCTTTATCACAACATTACTCTTCCTCCCCGACATCATCCTAGTCCTGTCACTAAATTTCTTTTTTCTCACACAAATGTGTTTAGCAGGCGATATTTTCCACAAATATAGAAAATCGTCATGAGTTGCGACACAGCGTTTCTCCATATTTCCAATAATTTATAAAATGGTAAAATATCTGCACACCAACCAGCCAGCTGATCGCCTTGGAATAATTTAGTCAAGTCACATATATTCCTTCCCTCCAAATAAAATTTCATAACCCAAAATTAACATTTTGTGTGTTACCTTTGTTTGTTAAATACCATGTTCTTCGCACTTAAACCATAAAATTCAGTTCAACAGCAATATCGCAAAATAATTTTAAATTGAGCATATCTTTAGAAATTTCGGTACACGCTCTCACGCGCTGGAGATAAAAATGTTTTTCTGTACAACGTTGGTATTGCTGGCCTTTGAAATCTTTGAGTTTGTTAATGAAAAATTCGTTAAAGTTTTAGAGAATATTGTTACGAATTTCACATTTATTTGGCTATTTATTTAGAACTGTAATTAAAATTCCTTTTTATTTTCCCGTGCAACGCACGCAGACGATTTTTGAAGAGAAAGCTACGTCAAAAAAAAAAAAAAAAAAGCATGCATACATTTATGCAGATTTTTCATTTTTTAAAATTTAATGCAGAGCGATAACATTTAGTGGCAACAATTTGAAAAGTGATACGCCGTTTTTGTGTTTCCGACGCAAAATCGCAAAACGAAAGTAATAGTCCTTCGGGACTAAATCCCTTTGGACTAAAAAAAAGAATATTAAAAGAAAAAAAATGCTGTATTTACGGTTTACTGCGTACACAATAAAAACAAAAAAGTTTCTTTCAGGGGACGGTGGACTTTAAAATAGTTAAAAATCAACCAAAATATTGAATTTGTTTTTTTTTTTACTCTCGTAATATTCCATATACCACCGTATGAAAAAAAAACAGAGTTTAAATATTCTAATTTTTAAAAAAGTTACAAGCATTTAAAATGTGTAAACTACGTAAACTTTGCCCTTTAAAGTTTGGACAAAATGCAAAAAAAATGTATTTCAAAAGTTATTTACTGATGTTATGATTTATATATTTGACCAAAAGAAGTGTTGTTTATTTCTAAAAAAAGGCTAGAAATGTCAGTATTGACAGCTATGAATTTTACTTTGGTTATGCAAATGCTACACGCGTAGAACAGCAGAAAACGAACTCGTTTTCTCTACACGTTGCAAAAAAGCCTGATCTACGTCGCTTGAATCAAAGCCAAAAGAGAAGTTTACCTACTTCGAAAAACACAGAAATAGTAAAAAATATTGTAAAGCATTAAAAGATAATGTAAATGTAACAAATGAAGGTAAAACATATGGTGCGGGTGAATTTTAAAAGTTTCATTGGATATAATGCATAAATTGTTTCTACCCATAACTTCGAATCACGTACTAATTTGCGATATTTATTTTTGTCATCTTTAATATTATGAGATTAAAAATAGTTAAATGATACCAAAATGTTATCTAGTGTTTACAAATTCATATTTAAAGTTAATTTGCTGTTTTTCATGACCATGTATTAAAGGTAAGTTTGAAGAAAAACTTTAAATTCGGTTTTCTCGAAACAAATTTTTTCGCAGTTCATAGGTTTTGAAAATGCTCCATGCGTCTCATGTTTAGTTAAAAACGAATGATATTTGGAATAAACAATCTTGTTTTATGTTACAGTAGATCTGCGTATGCATTTATGGATATGAGGTTGTTAAGAAGTTTAAACTTGTGATAATGTTTAACAAAAGGTGACATTTTTTAGAAAACTGGGTATAAATTCACAAAAAGCTTTTTTAAAAATTTCTGATGGATCATATTCAATAACGGATACACAAAACATGTTGTCAAGTCATAAAATGTATATATGTTACGGTGAAACACCGAAATCTGGAGAATGTCAACATTCACATAGTCGCTTGGTGTATGTCTGAAATATTTTACAAATACTCTTATTTCTGACTTTATCAGGACTGAGTATTCTGTGTGTGTTCTTGGAGAACATTGTGAAATATTTACCAGGGTGTTTCTTCTCAGGTCCTGAACTGGAACAGTGAGATGATGAAATGTAAGCTTTGTTCTGATGTAACTTCTGGGCTGGATAATAACTGTACGTGAAGGGATTTGAAATCCTCTTTTAATAAATCACTATTATTTACAAACTTCCCAACTCGGGAGTGATACAGAAAGTAAAAGACCGCACTTGGGTCGAACTTAACAATCAAATAATATTTAAAACTAAACCTAAAATAGAACTTAAATCGAAGTTTGCTCACAGAGCGATTCGCGGAGATTGGCCTCTACCCGAAAGGGTGCGTAGCAAGATATACTAATATTAACGCACTTCAAATTGTTTTACAATGCAATCACGTAGTAAGCACTATGGCTTATAAATTTAAACTGCTAGCTGGTCAGACGAACGTTGAGCCGAGTGGCCGTGATCTGAGACTAAAGCTCTCTCACACTGAGAGGTTTCTACCTCTGGCTTAAACAGTACTTGGCTGTACTTCAAAATTAGCATAAGCTGAAAACGCGCGCTTCTTCTCACGGGAAGTTGAAACAGAGAGGAGATAGAAAGTTTTAAATTAAAATAAAACTTGGTTAGTTTAACTAAAACCTTACAACTTAACCAGTGAATGTCGACATTCACCATGTACTAATGGTGAATGTTGAATATACGAGAATATTATATTTTCTTCTCCGTCATTCAGTCGCGAAAAAACACACAAGTACTTAAAACACACAATACATTCAAAACGAGAAAGGAAAATAATAGAAGTTAAAAAACTTACTTAATTATACAGTAGTAGTAAACGAGAAAATAAAATAATAGTAATAAAAAACTTACTAAATGATGTGTTTCCAATCTGATTTATTGCAACAACTTAAACTATTACGAGACTTTGAATTGCACGAGAGGCCCTCGCTTTTACAAGTGCATTTATGGGAAACGGCCAGTCGCCTCTCTTTTCGACCTACACCAGAGTATATCTGTGATTGTGCACATACACCGGTGAGGGTCCGAATGTACAAGAATGCAATGTTATATTCGATCTTTCACCGACGTATTTGGTGAATGTTGACATTCTCCGGTGAAAGTCGACATTCTCCAATTTCGGTCTTTCACAGTAACATATATATAAAATTTCTTGTTGAAAACACACAAAAACTTAAAAAACTAATTTTTAAAGTCCACCGTTCCCTTAAGCAAGCTGTTTCTAATATTTTGGATAATGCCTGTATTTTCGTAATGGTGATAATAACAGAATTAAATATATTTATTCCACATTTATTTGGATCATTTAATCATGTTTTTTAAAAGAAACGCAAGAAACATCAAAAGCGCTTAGTGCACAAATTTATAATGTATAAACAAATATGAAATGTATTTATTTTATTTTTAGAAAAAAAATAACCATTGTTAAGTAATAAATTGTATTTACTTACAGAAAGTACAAACATCGTATATCATAAAACCTATTACGATTTTTATGCACAGAAAGAAATGATAACATCCTTTCTAGGAAATCAAATTACACATAAAAAACGCTCACAGAAGGTTAATCACAATGAAGACTTATTACAAATTAATTCCTTACGTAATAAAAAGAAGAAACACTTTTAACAATAAAAACAATACGAAGAAAGACTGCAAAATGAACAGGGAAATGAAAGTATAATCCTTTGTTCACGTTTTATCCTCACAACAAAGATTTCTAACGCTAATTAATATTTATAAAGTGCTTTATGAATATTTTTTCCAGCATTTATAAAAATTCTGATTGGCAGTCTTCTCTTTGCACGATCATTAAGGAAACTTCTCCAAAAAGCAAAGATTAAAAAAAAAAATCTCAAGAGTCTAAAGACAAAAGGCAGCCTCATTAGCGTTTCGTTGCTAATAGATCGCTTAAATTCGAATAAAGAACTAGATATGCACGACACGTTCGAAAACCTCTTTCGTTAATGGGAGCACTTAAACTAGATGATTCCTAAGTAAAGTTCCCGAATTTTTTTTACCATGGTCTCCTCTCATCGTGTCGTTTCGAAATAATCACCCGAATATATTTTTTTGAATGAATGTTCAGACGAAATGAGAGCACTTGTGGTGAACAGTTCGTTGTGCGAACCCTCTTTGATGATGGAACATTTTTTTCCCCCAACTACAGCCAGATGAAGCAAGGCGCTCATAAGCTAAGAATAACAGAATTTTAGAACGCTACTTTTTAACATTTTAGTCATTAGAACAATAAACAGACAATTTTTTTTAAAGCCCGTTCAGTGGGGGATATTTTTAATACAAAATGTAAAAACAATCTGATAAAAAGGCATAAGACTTTTTAAAGCCGAACGTAACGGAATAAAGCATTTTTCTTTGAACAAATTAAAAAGCAGAAGCGGGGTACGAAAAAAAAATAAGAAAAAAAAATAAAAACATTATATTTATAGGGGGAAAAAACAGCAAAAAAATTATGTATATCTCCAAACTTCAAGAGGATTCAGCATATTAAGCACTTGGGATAAAATATTCTTCGCTTCTTTCCCACATTTAAACAAATTACTAATTGAGCAACTTGAAAGTTTTGTAATATTTAGGACTAATTAAAAGGCCTTCAATTCAATTACAAAATAACATATCGGAAAATCTAATGGAATTGGAGGAAAAAAGATTTTAGCGCAAGAGGCATGGAAATTATATGCTCTTTTGAGTTTTTAAATTTCTGCTTTTCTTTCTGCTATCGAAACGTCAGACGAAGAAAATAAAATATACATTTTACCACTACAAAATGTACAGATGACCTCTTATAGCAATTTCTGTTAACATATCTAACCAATGCTCCATTGTTTATAAACAGGCGTTTCAAAATCACGTCTCAGATTTTCACAGGTTTCATTAATATTCTCTCTCCTATGTGTGTTTAAAGTTCCCCAAAGCTTTATTTATGACATGTGTATTTTCGTGATATAACTATGGTCTGTTACTTTAAAACCGGCGCTTCAAGGTCCTAGCGATCCTCCCCTCATTTACCATGGTAACGTGTGTCGTCATTCCCGCACAGAGAAAAATTAGGGGATTTAAACAAATTAGGATTCGGCCAGTGTCATGGTTATGAGTCAGCCGCAACAGCCAATGGTATGGTTATGAGTCATAGTTGAGGATACAGAAATGGCCTTGAGCTGCCTACTGTAAAGTAATGGATTACAGCTAATAGTTAATTTCTAAAGAACGTACACTTTAGCACGTTTTATAGAATGCTCCAAATGCACGTAACACCATCAGAGAATTAACGAAACGATCTTTGAATGTTACGGTGCTGCTCGAAGATTGATGAAAACTCATTCTCGAAAAGCGCAAAACTTGCAAAGGCTATCTGCCTAAAACGAAGAAAGCCTCAGAGGGGGATTTTATAACAGAAATAGGCTTGGAGAGTCATTAGGATTTCTTTTTGGAAGCAGAAGAATGAAAAATGAGCAACGTCTTTGCCGGGAATCGAACGACGGACCTCTCGGTTACGCGTCGAGTATGCTGACCACTACACCACGAAGGCATGCGAAGAATGTGGGAGAAATACTTCTATACACCCCCTTTTAAAGGGCGACTGGGGTTTTGGAACCAAATGGCCAAATTCTGGTGGTGGAGAATCATTATCCACCACCTTTTTTTAGTTCGGGAGCCAGTGTAGAGATATTAGGTATTTATTTGGAGACAGATGAAATGAAAAATGAGCAACGCCTTTGCCGGGACACGAACCACGGACCTCTCGGTTACGCGTCGAGCGTGATGACCACTACACCAGGAACGCATGCGAAGAAAGCGGGAGAAATACGTTATAAAGTTTTTATAAATTCGCAAACTGGGGGAAAAAAAGAACTTCTGGTTTTAAGCACTCGATATAAAATCCTTGTAAATCCATACAACGCTTGACACATTCGTACACATGCTCGATTCTTCGCAGAATGTATAAGGTATATCTCCCACATTCTTAGCGTGCCTTCGTGGTGTAATGGTCAGCACACTGAGCCGGTATTTCAGAGGTCCGTGGTTCGATTCCCGGCGAAGGAATTGCATATTTTTCACCTCTCCTGCTACTAAATAACCTAATGTCTCTACAGTGGCGCCCGAACTAAAGGGGTGTGTGGTTGTGGATGATGACTCTCCACACCCAGGATTTGGCGACTAGGTCCCCTAAAACCCTAGTCGCCCTTTAAAAAGGGGAGTATATAAGGTATTTCTCCCGCTTTCTTCGCATGCCTTCGTGGTGTAATGGTAAGCACACTGAGCGGGTATTTCAGAGGTCCGTGGTTCGATTTCCGGCGAAGGCGCTGCTAATTTTTCATGTCTCTTGCTACGAAATAACCTAATGTCTCTACAAATGAATCTTGTGAAATATTGTTAAAGAATATAAGCGTGGTTTTCCGATCTCTTCAATGTTATTAAAATAA
This sequence comes from Stegodyphus mimosarum, assembly GCA_000611955.2. Lineage (NCBI taxonomy): Eukaryota > Metazoa > Arthropoda > Arachnida > Araneae > Eresidae > Stegodyphus > Stegodyphus mimosarum. The sequence goes on along the minus strand of KK119730.1, from coordinate 855,666 downwards.
TGGTCTTTAAGATAAAACTTGAAAACTTTAGGGAAGAGACTGTACTTTGCAGGTGCCCGAAGAGGAGTATAGTGGAGCCTTGGATGACGAAGGCCACTTCTCAGGAACAATTCAGCTGATGAACAAATTATCTGAACAAAAAAAAAGCCTTGGATGACGAACATTAGCTGGAGTTAAGAACACGAAAATCGTTCGTCAACATACAAGTTTCAGAGGTTTCTGCGTTAACTCATGCCATATAACTAACATTCATATCCTACTGAAAAAATAACTTCAATATTTTCCATCCACTAACTATCATTACAGGACCATGAAGTCGGCCTGGAAAATATTATGGCTACACAGACACACAACATTGCACATTGACATGAAGCCTTCTTTTGTTATCTGTGATATTATGTCTCTAGGTAAAAACCATAGGTTAGGAAGTAGATGAAAACCTGGAGAAGTTACTTGGTGGAGCATATAAAATCAGCTCAACAAGAAACAATTACAACTTCTTCAGAAACAGCAACAAAAGACAACTGCAGGCGCAATGTTCTCAGAAGAAGAGGAAGAAAGATAAATATCCCTAGTTCCTCTGGTCCTTGAAGCCTAAGCAAAACAGAGTGAAATGCCAAGTTTTCAGACAGCTATTTTACCCTGCTAAAGCAAACAAAAGCTGCAGCATAAGCATTTCTAATGATAATGCCATGTCTCTACCTAGAAAATTTAAAACTTACAGAACAATAAATGAAACTGGACAAATTTTGAATGAAAAAGTGGGCCAGCAACTCTCAAACAAAGTCTAGGGTGTTCAGAGACAAAGAAAGCACAAAATAAGATGTCCCCTAAAGCGAGATATCTGATGTTTTTAGAGAAGGAAATATCGCATCCAAACAATAACATCTTCCTAATCACTCTATTGATCTTGATCTGTAAGATCTGTTTGATATGGTGTTCATATTTTTTATATTTAATGATTTCCATCGGTTTTGGATTATGAACTTTTACATAAAGTTGTCCAAGTTTATTTAACTTGGACAACTTTATGTAATGTTTAACTTTATGTAACTTAATGTAATATGTATGTTTATTAGTAATCATCTATGGAACAGGAACGACTTAATTTATTTTATAGCAACTCCTACATTGAAAGTATTTTCGGTTTACGCGCATTTTGATTGGCGAACGTGAACGAATTAATAAACGAATAATGCCTCCTCTTAAATTTTCTCAACGTCCGCCATTATGAATAACATCTACATTAGGATACCATCATCTATTCGCTTGAAAAAATTGAAGATTATATAT
>KK119730.1:837097-854353 GCA_000611955.2 Stegodyphus mimosarum | reverse complement strand
ATATATAATTAAATAAATAAATAAAGAGCATAAGGTTCTCCCGCCTTCTTAGCATGCTTTCGTGGCATAATGGTCAGCACACTCGGCGCGTATTCGAGAGGTCCGAGTCCCGGCGAGGGCATTGCTCATTTTTCATGTCTCCCGCTTCTCAAATAGCGTAATGTCTCTACAATGGCACCATAACTAAGAAACGTGGTGGAGGATGATTCTCCACTACCAAGATTTGGCGATTGGGTCTCTTAATCCCCATTTATCCTTTAAAAGGGGGAGTATATAAGGTATTTCTTCCGTCTTCTTAGCGTGTTTTCGTGGTGTAAGGGTCAGCACACTCGGCGCGTATTGGAGAGGTCCGAGGTTCGAATGTCCACGACGGCATTGCTTATTTTTCACGTCTCCTGCTTCTCAAATAACCTAATGGCTCCACAAGATCATTATTCGTTTTTTTAGAGATTATAATATTTGCTTACACAAACATACCCCGAGCCCCGCTATAACGAATTTGGCACTGAAAGTTCTAGTTCGCAATATACAGCCTGATAAGGGAGCGGGAAGTTTTCATGATATAACGTAAAATTTGGTTCATGAATCACACGAAAGAAGTGATTAGCATCGCGAGGTCTCTGAAAAAATTAATAATAATTAATTAAAAATTATGTTGAGAATTAATCATCGTTATTATTAAGTGCAATTATTAAATTTCTGTCGTTTTTCTGTTTTACCATGCATTAATAATTTTTTTACGATTAAAAAGAACGAAACATAAAAAATTAAAACATTTCCATTTCTTAAAAGACGAATCACTTATACAGTCTCAAGCTCATAATAATCAACTGACTAGTTCCTAACTTTGTTTCTTGTTGGAGAAGAAAAAAAAAATAAATTTCTATCATAGCATCACACTTTAACAGAGCACAGTCTTACAGCTCAGTAAAAGAACTTGAATGGCATCAAAGAACGGATTCAAATTCTTTGCCTCAGTTCATCAATGGCTCAGTGGGTAACACAACAGGATCTTCTAAACAGCGCTTAATGTGTGTCCTGATTTTTTAAGAACTGGTTGCTAAACCAGCCTCATTTGTTTAAGCCACAAAAAAGGTGTGTGCCAAGATAAAACAACAGAAAAGTAAAGATTATTTATTCTAGTAGCCTACACACAGATGAATTTAAGGGTTAGTAATGTTTCAATCGAAAATTGCAGAAATTCTGAATAAACGTTCGATATCCACAAAGCTCATTATATCTGATTTTTATACATATGGAGATTCCCCATAGCCGTATAAAACAATATTAACCCTTTGACCGGCCAGGGTTTTCGCTCAGAAAGCGCAAATTTCCCAAAACTACTACCAGAAAAATTTATTTTCTTGATTTAATGTAAAAAGTTTCCTGACATTTTATACCTGGATTTATGTACTTTTAATATATTGCCTAAATTTCTTTAACATATTTTAATATGCACGTATATATACGTTCGTACAGATATCACAAAAAATATTCTTGGCCGTATATATACGGCCTTGCCGATTAGACAGTTAAGTGTAGAGGAAATTAGAAGGGACGCAAAAATTTCTTCATTATAAACCAGGTTCGCTAGAGCGAAGTTTATCTACACCTTAAATATATAAAAATAGTTAAAAAATGAAGAGTGTTTAAACCGGGTTTAGAAACCGGTAAAAAAAATTATTTTTAAACATTATGATGTATCATCCCGAAGAACATCTCAGTATGCTTCAACTCTTAGGCCACAAGAAAAAGACCTCGAAAGGAATTAAAAACTATTTTCAAGACGTTCTAAGACAGACGATAAAATATCTCAACTATGCCTCTCATTTTCAGGAAAAATAATGGAACGATTCACAGAGGTGGGCCTAGGCCTTCTAACTCTCGAGCACCACCTTAAAATTATCATCGGCGTGACAGACGGACGGACATTCACGTCATCAATTATGCACGTTAACGCGGCTCGAGAGACTGTTCCATTAATTACTCGAAGGGGGTTTCGGAACGCATCTGCGGCATGCTGGGGGTCCAAGAAATTATTCCTGGCGTCGTTGGCCGCATTAACGAGAATTGATGAGGTCCCCGGAAATTGAAAAGTGGAACTTTCTTGTCTCACCCTAGAGGGTGGATTTATGCCATCATTCTGGTAGGAACGCGAGTTTGATGCCAAACAGGGAAGGGCAGCCGTTGCCCTTTGCCCGTGAAGAATATTTCTTAACTACTACAGCCCGTTGCCAATTACTGTTTCATCCACTTCAATTTTGTAGTCAATTCGGTTTCATGCGCTAAGATTTCTAGGTAAAGTTCAAATAAAGAAATTATACTTTTACCTTGTCCTATCAATCTTCGCTTTACGGTAGAATATCCTCCAGACTCTGAAGAGAATTATAAACTCTTAAAAGATTCTGACAGACTCATAGAATGGTTAGAGTTATAACAGCTAACTCATAGTACAATAAACCGGTGTATTGTTTGAGATTAATTAGTCGTTAGTTGCCGATAACAGCAAAGATAAGCTAATTTAAGAACAGAAAGAAAACTGAAGTAATAGACTCTCTTCTTCTTTTTTTCCCTTTTCCTGAAGAAAGTAAAAGGTTTATTGCTTTCAATTAGCTGGTTTCGCGTCCTGGCGAAAAATAAATATTTTTTACAAGCCTCGTACGCATGTAATCCAAGGAAATAAATTTATAATTATGCACTGAACAATTAAATCTTTTATTTATTCAATAATTGTATAAGTCTGTAGGTGGCAAAAACACAGGATGAAATAATAGAACACAATTTGTTTCTGTCATTTGACTTTGCAATTTTTAACAGCCCGTTTTGTATACAGGAAATACAGGATTTTACGCTTCATAGCTTTAATTTATGTTCTTGTCAGAACTGTTCAGATTCCAGAACAGTTTCAACAGCGGTGGCATGTATTCTTGAAGGTGAGCCCCCTCCCTCAATACAGTACAGGTACTTTTATCACAAATTTTTATTGGATGATGGTTTTATTGATGAACTAGAGATTAAAGAGGTGATTGTAAAGAAAGAATTTTTTTATAAATATTGCGATATGGATACATATCCGGTCGAAAAGACTGTAATTACATTTGATAAGAACCTTTTGGATGTAAATTAGATTGATATTAATGCAAACGGATAGGAAATGAACAATGTAGTCGGCTGTTCATGTGTGATTTATATGTATGGAACAGTGACTGAGTACCAAAAATATACGTTAAATCCACTGAATTCGGTTTTTCAAGCAGAGATTAGAGCAATTTTTTATGGCTTAAAGAAAACTTGACTTACAGTTGTAAGGTTTTAGTTTAAACTAACAAAGTTTTATGTTAATTTTCTCTTTCCTGTAAGTTCTTATTTCAACTTCCCGTTAGAATGAGCGCGCGTGTCAGCTTTATGCTCATTTGAAGTGGAGCCAAGTTTGTATTTAAAGGGTAGCGAGGAACTTCTCAGTGCGAGAGAACTTTTAGTCTCAGATCACTGCGGCTGTGTTCGACGTTCGCCTGACTAGCTAGGATTTAAATTCTAAGCCTTAGCGCTGTTACGCTATTACTTATTGAAGTAATCTAAGTGCGTTAGTATTAGCTAAATGTTGCTACGCACCATTGATCGTTTAGCATAGAGGCCAACCTCGCGTTTATAGCTAGCTCTGCGAGCAACGACTACTTAATTTCTATTTAACTTTATTTTAAATTATTTAATTGTTCAAGTTAGACCCAAGTGCGGTCATTATTTTCTGTTATCCTTGCCGAGTTGGGAAGTGGCTGTAAATAATAGTGGTTTAATAAAAGAGGATTTTAAATCCTTCTTACGTGCAGTTATTCTACCACTTAACCACAGTATTCTACCACAGAACATAGCTGCATTCAGCTCCCTGTTCAAGATCAGGACTTTAACTACTTCACGAATACGTTCGCCAAAAGTATGCACAGAGCATTCAGTCCTGACACAGTTATAAAATACATATTTATTTTGATGCTTTGTCTGCTTTATACGCAATTTCTAATATGCACACTGATATTTAAAAATGATTTCAAATTTCTGGCTGAAATATATAATATAAATTTACGCTGGATCGAGGCCAGTGTTGGGCGGATTGGTAATGAGAGGGCGTACACTCTGGCAAAGGCAGCTGCTCAAGGCCTAGGAAAGAAAGGTACTGAACTGTTGTATTCGAAAAGGAAGTTATTAAATATTATGAAAAAGGAGATATTTGTGGAATGGAAACAAATTGGGAATCGTCTGGAAAAAATAATGGTTATATCAGATTTCTGAAAATTGATAAAAGGAAAAAGATATTTAATAATATAGATATGAAACAAACTATTAACGATCACGGACGATTCCGACCATATTTTAAGAGATTTGGTCTTCAAGAAAATGAAAACTGTCAATTTTGTAAAGATAATAATTGCCACTTCCTTGAATCTTGTAGTTTTACTAGAGACATTGTTCAAAGATACCAGTTTGATATACAGAGGCTGTTCGCACATTTTTTAGACGATTTTGGTAAGCGGTAATAAAAACTCGTTTGCTGCAAAAGAAGTAATTGCAATTGTACTATGTTTTTAAAAGTCAAAATTATCGTCTGTGGCTTGAAAGTTTTGTTTTTATTCAAAATGGCGAATTTAACAAAGCAGTGGTTCGAAGGCTACATTGACGCTCTTTCCGAAGAGAAATATGCGTACTCCGTTATCCAAAAACGATGCGAGAATCCTGGTTTTGTGATATCTAGAGCGTCGATAGGTAATATCATCAACAAGAAAGGAAAAAAAAAAACCGTCGAATTGGAGCCTCGAGTGAGACAAAAAATTCCAAACAAGTATCCGAGGAAAAAACGGACATCTTCGTCTATTGCGAAGATACGTTGTTTAATGTTAAAAGAAAATCCCCCTAGTCAAAGGACAGTTGCAAAATCATTAAAATGTTCGGTGTCGACCGTAAACAAAATGATAAACGTTGATTTTAAATCTTAAGAAAGGGAAAAAACGCAATGTGCATCGTCTTCGTCCAAAGCATGTCGCTCGACGCAGGACTCGCTGCAGAATTCTATACGAGAAACACTTATCCAAAGAAAAATGGAAAACAATTGTCACGATAGATGAAGCATGGGTGTATTTAAATGATTGTAACAAAAAAAGAGCCATTTATTATCATAAAAGGGACGGAAATATTATTTAAGTACATGGTTCAAAGAATCGAAAGAATGTGTTTCTAAGGGATTCATGATTGTTGTTGGATTTTCTTATAATAGCAAGTTAAAAATAAAGAAAGTGCAAAAAATGTCAAGATTAACTCCAAATACTATCGGGAACATATTTTACCGCCAATTTTTCTGAACGAAATACCATCGCTTTACCCACAGTGCCATCCATCCGTGAGACTCCATCGGGACAAAGCTAGCAGTCACACATCGAAATCCACCCTAAATTTCCTAAAAAAATTGAACAAAAACTGGTATCCAAGCCATACCCTTTACCGATATCCCTACTAAATCTCCCGATGTATCACCTATGGATTTTTGTGCTTTCGGACTTTTAAAAACTGCATTATCCAAAGGTTGTCCCAAAACCCTAACAGGACTCTGGAAAGCTGTTCGGGAGAACGGGATAGAATACCTCATCTGACACTTCAAAAGGCATTATTATCCTGGAAATTGCGGTGTCGAAAGACAGTTCAGAAAAAGGGATGTCAAATAGAACATTTAAAACACAAGAATTTTATGTAATTTAGTTTTGTGAATACAATATACATCGTCTAAAAAATGTGCGAACAGCCTCTGTAAATGGGGATTTTGAAAATTATGAAAAATTTAAACAAGTAGCTGAAGAAATTATGATGAGAATTAATCAGAATAGAGAAGCGATAGGAATTTTGATTCGATCGTATTATTTAATGGAACATGGCCGACTCGCTGTTCTCCGTTATTGTTTGACGGGTTGACATAAAAATTTCAAACATTTCAACGTTTAATGATCATGTGTATCTTTTTTTTTCCTCCTTTTTCCAGTGCATGTTGTTGGAAGGCAGACATATGTAAAACACCCCAAATATTTAAAATATATGTCTATTTACGTTAGCACTTCTTGTTTTATTTCCTTTTAGTAGAAAAACAAAATATGCTTTACTCTGTAGTTCGCAACTTTAATATCTTTGTAATTAAAAAATAAACAAAATTCACATTATAAACAAAACACTCTATGCATTTTACGCTATACCTCGTCCTATGCGAATAGTTGAGCCTCAGAACGAGATAAATAAATGCGTAACAATAAGATATGAAAGAAGAAAATAATATAATTCCAGTTTTGAAATAATTACTACTTTTTTCGTTTTATTTTATTCTTTGCTTTATTTTTAACGTCGCTAAAATATGTATTCCTAGCTATTTTTAACTCAAATAAAAATAAACGATTCATCTCGCCTTTAAATAATACTCTTAATTATATATAACCAAGAATAATATGAGAAATAAAAAGTTATTTTTTACTTTTACGTGCATTTAACTGAAACCTGTGATATAAATTTTGTTAAATATATTTTAAATTTCCTTTCTTTACGGTCTTTTCTTCTACAATTCTAAAATCTTTCCATTTGGAATAAAATTTGACAGCGATGCCCTGTTTCAGTCTTTTTTGGATGCAGTAATAAATTTCACACCATTTCAGGCTTTTTAATTTCCTTTACAAGTATTCCGGATCAAAATATCAGAAGTCAAGCCGTTTCAGCCTTTCACAATCACGGAAAAGTTTTTTTATCATTACTATTTCTTTGAAACTATGCAGGATATGAAATTTACGAGCATTAGTATTGGATATATTAATAATTTTAATAATAATAATAAATAAGTAATTTAAAATCTGAAAAGTTTCAGATTTTAAATTACGTCCAAAGGGGCGTTTTTTAACGTTTCGTGCGTTACCTTTATTTATTAAATATCATGTTCTTCTCAGTTAAATCTAAAATTCAGTTCAACAGCAATATCGAAAATAATTTTAAAATGAGTCTGTAGAGACATTAGGTTATTTCGAAGCAGGAGACATGAAAAATGAGCAACGCCTTCGCCGGGAATCGAACCACGGACCTCTCGGTTACGCGTCGAGCATGCAGACCACTACACCACGAAGGCAGGCGAAGAAGGCGGGAGAAATACCTTACAAGTCTATCTTTAGAATTTCTGATACACAGTTCCGAGCGCTTTAGATATAAAGTTCTCCCCCCCCCCGTAGAATGTTGAAATTGCTAGCTTTTGAATCGTTTGAGTTTGCTCATCAAATATTCGTTAAAGTTTTACAAAATATGAAGTAGATAATAAAACAAATTCCAAATTCGGGTTTCCAGGTGCAGATATTCGGTTGGAAACCTATGTTATTCAAAATTGGATGGCTCTAGGTACCGTTGTTTTATCACAATGCGAGAGACATACATACAATTATGCAGATTCTTTACTATTTAATTTCTTTAAATATAATACAAGGCTGCAATATTTGGCGGCAGCAATTTGAAAAGTAAAGCGACATTTATAGTGAACCAACGCAGAATGACAAAAGGAAATTAATAGCCTTTTTGGGGTAACGCTCTTTGTGTAATAAAAAATTAAAAACACAAAATGTCGAGTTTACAGCATTTACTACTACGCACATAGAACTACACGCACCTAAAGAACGCATTTTGCAGCGCCACATCACTCGCCAGCGTGTGATTGGTAACGAACGTGTTAAGAAGCTGTTTATTCAACATTTTCTTCTCCTTTTTTTTTGCATATAAAGTTATAATTTTCCTTCACATTTTTATTATCTTCTATGTCTATACTATTTTGGATCCACACGATAATACTGATTTTACGTACAGCGATTTGTTTTATTATATTGCCGATTCCATACGATTTGATCCAGTTCATTAAGGATTCACTGTTGCACAACAAACAGCACACTAAGATTCCCTTCATTAAAGCAGTCATCTCGATGGAGCGCTAATTCGCTTCCAACCATCATGAAATCATTCGCACGATCCACCTCATAACGGATATTACCCACTTCATCATCGAAGAATGACAACATGCGTATGTAATTAAAATCCTGACACGCAGTTTGTAACATGCAATCATTGAATGCAGTACCATATCCCAAAATAGAAGGCTGAAAGAAGCCCCACAACTCGCTTGTTAAAAAGCTTCTTTCTTCGAGTCTACCCGTGTGACGATCCAAATGACTACAGTGTCTCGTAAACTGCCATCCATTACTCGGATCACGTGACCCTCTTCCTCGGAACACGAGTCTCGCATTTGCTTGATTAGGAAAAATATCTCATCGACCGAAAGAGTTCTGATGGAAGAGAGATTCAGCAGCGAAATCGTCTTTTATGCGACTGCCTTCAGGAAACAGCAGTTTTCACGAATGCTTCTGAAATTTCCTTTGGTAATCCTAGTAATGCAGAGACAGCACTTACCTAATGGAGATGCAGAACGGTTGTTGACAGAGATGTATACACAATGGATACATTGTATCAAGGAAAAACAAGTAATGCTGCCTCCAGTAACAATTTGTTAATACTACTACCGATAAATACTAAGGCTTATTTTTATTTTGCAAAGTAAACCCATCATTTAGAGAACCTAATACACACCGAGGAAAAATTAAACCGCATCACCTAGAAGAACTCAGTTTAAAAAAGTGAAATGTAGGCAAAACATTAAGATCTAGGTAACATATTTATTTGATTAATGTTTCCAGGTCACAGGCAACCACTGTAGCTGACACCAAGGGCTAGTTTATATCAAGGGCTAATTACAGCTTTTTATTCAAAATTTCCGAAGATATACGTGAATTTATATACCGGCGCATTTTGAAATTTGGCATATTTGTTGAAAGCGATCATAACGAAAATGTGGTTTACGCGCTTTGTTAAAATTATTTGAAAGAAAGGAACCATGTGACTTTTTACCGCTCATGCACAATGTAAAAAGGTAGGAACGATGTGACTTTTTTCCCCTCTCCTGCACGATGGAAGGGATAGGAAAATAGGTTGCCACGTATTAAGAAGTTCGCCAAGTGAATTATTCTTGGCGCAAACTGAAAAAAATTCGCCAAGTTAAATTTTTGAATTTCTCCGTAAATTTCGCACCAAATTTTACAAAATTTAATATTTGGCCATAATTTCAGTCGTAGAATCAAAATATGGAAAACAATTGGCGCGTGTTACCTCAGAAAAATACCCATTTTGTGTCAAAATACCTATGTTAGAACAATGCTATATACAAATCTAATATAAACCCTAAGTCGTGCTTTCGAGACATGTAAAACGCAATGTGAATTTCGTCAATCGGCCCAGTAGAACGGGAGATATAGAACTGTCCCAATTTTTTTTCCATAGTGTACCATATTGTAGTGGTAGTGTTTGGTTTACCATATACCATTTTGTAGTGGGGATGTTAGAAACGACGCCTAGTACCAGTGGGACATCAACTACGTAGTAAATTGGGATGCGCGTAATTAATTCCCTCTAGGCTGTGTAAGGTTTTAGTTAAACTAACCAAGTTTTATTTTAATTTAAATCTTTCTATCTCTTCTCTGTTTCAACTTCCCGTCAGAAGAAGCGCGCGTTCTCAGCTTATGCTAATTTTGAAGTACAGCCAAGTACTATTTAAACCAGAGGTAGAAACCTCTTAGGGTGAGAGAGCTTTAGTCTCAGATCACGGTCATTCTGCTCGACGTTCGTCTGACCAGCTAGTAGCTAAAATTATAAGCCATAGGGCTTACTACGTGATTGCGTATTGAAATAAATTGAAGTGCGCTAGTATTAGTACTTCTTGCTACGCACCAGTTAGTTAGAGGCCAAACTCCGCGAATTGCTCTGCGAGCAAAGTTTAATTACATTTCTATTTAGGTTTAGAGATTTATTTAAATATTATTTGATTTGTTAAGTTAGGCCCAAGTGTGGTCTTTTACTTTCTGTATCCCTCCCGAGTTGGGAAGTGTGTAAATAATAGTGATTTAATAAAAGAGGATTTCAAATCCCTTTCAAGTGCAGTTATTCTTCAGCACAGTACCTACATCAGAACAAAGCCAACATTCTTTCAGCTCCCTGTTCCAGTTCAGGACTTGAGAAGAAGAACCCTTGTAAGTACTTCACCATGTTTTCTAAAACTATGCACAGAAGACTCAGTCCTGATAGCTGTTTTAAACATTTACTGGGACTTTTATTACTCGTTGGGACTGAAAGGGTTTAGCACTGTAATTTTCAAGCTCCGTTCCTACAGAGTTCAATATAATCGTGACTTATTGGGAATTGAAACGTGTCAATTCCTCAACAGTAATGATGATTTCTCTTTTCATCATTCCTGTTAGTAGTAATCAACTTGTCGGAGTAAGATATCCACAAACGTTGCGAATCAAATCGTGAGTAGATTTATGACTGACGAAGATTCCGTTTGGTTTCAGATTTATTCGAGACTAAAAAGTTAGTCTGGAAGCGAGGGTCTTTCTCTGTCAACGGTGTATGATTGATGCTATTCTTTTAAAGAAGGCCGGATGAGAGTCAAGTAGGTTATTGACACGAGACTAAGATAACAAACAGCTGACAAGATATTATTCTTCTGAGATTAATCAATTTTCGGACATAAACACAGAAAACCAGTGCGTATGTTTTTTCACTGTGGTTTGTGCACAACATTTAGCTGTTAAATTCCTGTATATATCTGAATGTGTTTTGTAATTATCTTTGACTTCTCGTTTATGTACATGAGTCAAATTTTAAACGCGTTGTTTAAAAGGCTTTTATTATAGGTTGGTCGAATCTCCATTCAGAAGAAATAAGTCGATTACTTACTAAGAGAATGTGCATAGAAGATGCTAAAGGATGTAGCTGTTTTGTTGCAGAACATATGTTTAAATTGTCCTTAATAAATAGTACTATTAAATGTTTGAAATCCGGATTTTTTTGTCCGATACTAGGAAATATACGCACAGTCGTCTTGCAAAATGCTACATATAATAATCTCTACATATAATAAAACAAAGAGTCTGTGTGTGTGTGTGTGTCTTTCGTTAGTGTTGCGAGTAAGCTAATAGACCCCGGGCCACGAAATTTGGTACATAGATGTATCTATACAAGAGCCAGTGCACCTCGAAGCGATTTTTTCGAAATTCGGATTAGAATTTTTTTTATTTTATGTTTTGGGACCAAATCGCTTCATTTTGAGACATAATGGGCTGCAGGAAAGCGAGATTTCTCTCTATACATTTCATTTTTACATCGTCGTGAAGCGTAGACACTTAGCTATTTTAAGAACTTAAAATAAATTTCGTATTTAAATAAATCGATTAAATAAGAATTTATTTAGGAAGGTGAGCGTAGCACCTTTTCGGCGGAATTTTTTTTTAAAACTTATTTTAAAAAATGTGCCGTTTATTTTCCTTTGATTTTTGGACACGTTGAACTTTAATCCTTTCGACTCCTTTCAAAAAAGGAATTTTGAAAAAATAATAATATTTTGTATTTTTTAAAAAATTTTTAAATGAAGCTTCCGAATACACTTCTCACATCTCAGATATTTTAAAATGTAGTTTTGGCAAACAATTTTCCTTTCTTATTGTTGTTGATAGATTTTTGATGAAATTGCATCATTTTGAATAGTTTCATTCTTTTAAAAATTTCGGTTTGGCAACAATTTTTCATCGTGTTTCTAATGTTACTGTTTTTAAGAGACTGAAAAGTTTAAGAAATTAAAAAGTTGTTTCTTTTTGCGACGGTAAATTGTTTAATTATTTGTATCAAGGGATATTGCTTATTTCATTGTAATGTTTTATATTATGTTTTAATTAAATATAATTTTAATTATAAAAACGTTTTGCATGATATTTTTTAATCTGTTTAAGTTCTTAATCAGTTTATACCATTTGAGTTCTTAAGATTTTTCAAAGAGAAGTTGGTTAATTTATTTATTAGGATAATTAATATTTGTATTAAGGGATATTGCTTATTTCGTTGTATGCTTTTTATATGTAATGCATTTTTAACTGAATTTTTTTTCCGTTGTTCTTTGTTTCTTTTTCGATAAAATTGTTCTGCAGAGTAAAATTCTGTGCAGTTTTCATATTTAATGTTTGGTGTTCTCTTTAGCCATTTTTCTGGTACACTTAAAAGCCAGACGAAGGCTAGCCGCGCAGCGGCTAGTAGATAATATTTTTGTTGCGCATAGGAATGATATTTTGTTTCTGTAACTGCATTTCGCATTCTAGTTCTGTCCAAACATCGTCACCAGGGCACTTGCCTTTGACTCTGGTGATTGTATTGAAGCGTAAACTCGGCACACATCAGAAATAATATTTGTATTTTGACTGCTTGTGTACACAGAGGGACATCTCAAAATAGCGACATTTATTTTTTAGAAAATTCCCTACCACACACAAGCTGCCCTTTTTTTCGTTCTCGGCTACAAATAACTTCCAAATATTCAGCTATCTGGATGTGTTTGCAGAGTCGTGTTATATCGTATTAAATATCCTGATATTTCGATTTTTGTGAAATTCGTGTTCCGAGTTGGATGCACGAAAAGACTAGAAAGAAATAAATAGTATAAATGCTAAGCCGTTTCAGGTCACTGTAGAACGTTTATAGTTGCTAAAACCTAAAAAGCATATTGTGAATTTCTGAAAATATTTGAATTCATTTGATTGCATTGCTGTTTTTGTGTCTTGTTGTCAATACTGTGTAATGTTTTATTTAGTTATTTGTTTATTTATTGCTTTTAGGATAACAGCTATAGAATTTATTTTGTTTCTAACTGAATTTGCGGTTAACGCGTTTTCAATGTAAGCGTTCAGTTCATTTTTATATCAAATTGTAGATCTTTCATTTCTGAGTACAACATCTATAAATTGCAAACATAACTCAACTACAACACTAAGTATAAGCAAAAACGCTTTTGACGATCTTTGGCAATAAATTGTATCGCCATGTTGGCGATGTTTGGCGATTCTCGCCAACTTGGCGAATCTCTGAAAAATTCGGGAAAACACATTTTTGAAATCTTACGACCCTACAATTTTCCCCGAAGTTTCCAGAAGCCCGTACAAAGCCATATAAATATGGCTCCAAAAGCTGGGAGAGTCAGTTATTCATTTCTGAGAATCTGCGGTTATAAGAAAGACAGCTGAATTGCGTTTGAGAGTTTATTCTGTTAGTGATTGTGGGAACTGACTATATTTCTCGTATGGTAAGGAGGAATTGTTTAATATCCGCGCTCTCCTTCAGCAATTTCCAACTATTTATTTTGCTGTATGGCATTATTGTCGACTTCTTCCAGCTCATCCGGGGTGACATCCAGATTTACAGACAGCCATGAAACCATAATTTGCAACCATGTATTTCCATGCATTAGACGAAACGTTTTAGCACATTTTTACTATTGAAGTTTGAGATTAATAATTCAATCATAAAAAGTTATTGAAGGATAAGTAATTGAGAAAAATACTGGCTTTGTTTTACTTAATCCTAATATACATTAATCAGGTGTCTCGATATCGGTACCTTATTCAGAATTTTCCAGTAATTCTCGAGGGTTGTGGAGAAAAATCCAGGCAAATGGCATCCCATAGCCCTCCATTTCACCATTAGTATCGTTATCAATCGTTTCGTAGATAGTATCACCATCTACAGCATTGTAAACAAAAACGATAAAATTTAAAAACTAGCAGAATATGCTGCCTTTTTGTTTGGGCATCTTTTACTGTATACTAGTAAGGATGAATTACATTTTATTCGCAAAAATGGCAATGCAACTGAGGTAAGTGGGAAACTTGCGAATACCTGAAAATAGTTATCACGATTGCTAAGTCACCGTTATGATGCGCAAGTCTAAAAATTGAGAGAATTAAAAAGAGAGAAATTATTGGCGCCAAAAGTAACAGGAGTTGCAGGAGGACTGCTGTGGAGGGGTAGAGTTGATTTTCAATTAATCACAAATGAATCTATTCTATAAGAAAATTCAGCGGAACAGAGTAAATAAATTCATTAAAACACTTCTCTAAACATTGCTGTTTGGTGTTTGAATCCGTGTCTGTGGTCAGAGGTAAGAAGTTTAAGAACGGAGATATTTTAGAGGAGTTCTTATTACGGAGGAAGTATGGTCGAAATGTCATCTCATTTTTAGAATTAATTCATATACTGGATTTAGTTACTCAATTCTTTAACACTGCCCCAACAATAGTCATTTTAGAGTTCTTATTATTACAGAGGAAATATGTTTGAAATGTGAGATATTTTTCAAAATTAATTCATGTACTGCATTTAGTTAAACAATTCTTTAACACTGCGCCAGCAATAGACATTTTAGAGTTCTCAGAGGAAATATGTTTGAAATGTGATCTCATTTTTAGAATTAATTCCTATACTGGATTTAGTTACTCAATTCTTTAAAACTGCGTCAACAATACACCACAATGGAGTAACACTTATATCAATCGAATAATTACTTCAATAAAAATATATAACCATGGCGAATTCCTGTCTTTGAAAATCTAACACTGCTTTATCATGAATCTCATTTTAAAAATTTGCAAATAATTGTTTTACACTGTTATCATGTCTAAAATTCAAAAAAATAAATAATTATTTCACCATTTATTAACTATAAAATAACATATAAATGAGACATAAGAATTTTTTTTAAAGGTTAGGACATACCATTTTGGATTGGTAGCGCCCTTGGTGGCAATGGTTCTTCGTCGTCGTGTCCGTCTTCAGAATCCATTCCCAAGAAGTGGTCTTCATCATCTTCTAAATATCGTCCTTCATCTTCAATGCGATGGCTCTGGAAGAAAAGCGTTTATAAATATGTTAAAACGAATATGAATGACACAAGAGTTTTTCATACTTTTTTCATATTTAAACGCGTTTCAAACATCACCTTTCTGCAGACTTGTGAACAAAAGAAAATTTTTACATAACAGAATAGCATTTTAAAAAAAAGCAGCTTAGTTACAAATCTACGTTTCAAAATTTAAATTAAAATTTCTTAAAATTTAAAATGTGCAATAATGCGGTTTGGAAAATCCCCTTGAACATGATTATTGTTCAAGAAGAACTCTAGGATTTGCCACAACGTTCGCAGAAATCATTCACAGTTTTGTACAAGCTGATACGACGCCATATTTAAACTCTGAAACACGTCCAATGACTAAATGCTCTTAGAGGCTTTCGTAAAAGGACGAATGGAAGATCTTTCTTGTTCACACATTTTTTTGCTCTAATCTAGAATATCCTGATCTAATTCTTGAGGATTATTGAGCGGCTAAACGATTGTTATTCAAAGTACTGTTAAAGGTTTAAATAATACCGCTTGAACACTGAGCGAATTAAAGATAGCTGGATTACTGGACTTGATCTAGTACAATCTAGATAAAACATGTAAACAATAATGCATTTCTTAGAATTAACATTTATTTTGTAAAGTTGTAAGGATCTAGTTTAAACTAACAAAGTTTTATGTTAATTTCTCTTTCCTGTGAACGTTTATTTCAACTTCCCGTTAGAATGAGCGCGCGTTTCAGCTTTACGATAATTTGAAGTGGAGCCAAGTTTTGTATTTAAAGGTTAGCAAGGAACTTGTCAGTGTGAAAGAACGTTTTAGTCTCAGATCACTTCGGCTCTGTCCGACGTTCGCCTGACTAGCTAGTATTTAAATTCTAAGCCTTAGCGCTGTTACTGTAATTGAAGTAGTCTAAGTGCGTAGTATTAGACAAATCTTGCTACGTACCGTTGATAGTTTAGCATAGAGGGCAACCTCGAGTTTAAAGCTCTGAGAGCAATGACTACTTAATTTTCTACTCAAATTTATTTTAAAATTATTTGGTTGTTCAGTTTAGACCCAAGTGCGGTCATTATTTTCTGTTATCCCTTCCGAGTTGGGAAGTGGCTGTAAATAGTGGTTTAAGTGGTGTCAGAAAATCCTATACCGACATGTTAAATTGGCCATTTTCAATGTACCTTTTCTCAAAATCTGCTGTAGATATACTCTTGAAATTTTTTGTGTAATTAACGTACATCTATCTGATTATACTGAAATGAGCTTTTGAAACATTTTGAATTTTAGACTAATTTATAGACTATTTTATTAGGCATAGTAAAATTTAGCACTTTTCTCACGCAAAAAAAAATTGTGAAATTTTTTTATCTTAATTTATCACAAAAAGCTCATTTCAGTAAATATTAGAAAATATAATAAATAAGCCATAAAAATTTTAGGTACCTGGGAGCAGTAGTTCCTAAGAAAAGGTACATCGACTGTAAAAAAATCACGTTTGGAGGAAAACGCGTTTTTATGTAAAATTCCTCATTTATCAAAGCATTAGATGATAAAATAAAACTAGATTTTTTAAAGATTTTTTTAGATTTTCTAATTTTCATAGAGATTAAAGTATAGTATTTTTAGAAAGCTAAAAGTGTGGAGAATTTGAAAATGCAAAAATCCCAAATCAATATTTTTTGAAGATTTTTGGCTTCCAACACCCCTTAAATAAAGGGTAATTTTAAACCCTTCTTACGTGCAGTTATTCCACCACGTACACAGAACATAGCTGCATTCGGCTCCCTGTTCGAGACCAGGACTTTGACACTGTTACGACAATGTTCGCCAAAAGTATGCACAGAACACTCAGTCCTGATAAAGTTAGGTCAAAAAATGATTAACATAAATTTTGTATAAAGCTTATTTCCATGACAACAGATTTGCAACGCTAATTCAATAGGCAAAAAAATTCTGATGTGGACGCCACGTGACTTCCTTGTACGACCTGCTAAATTACACATATTTTTGCTGAATTTCATTTAAACTTATTTCCTCGAATTTCATTACATATATATTTCGCATTCAATTAATTCAATTCTCCCTTTGCGGCAAGGATCACATAAAATCTCAAAGCACCTTCATTAAAATTGTAAAATACAGGAAAATATAAAACACAAAATACAGTTAAAAGGAGTTAAAAAGCAATTTTCAAAATTAAAATTGGAGTTTCTTCGCAAAAACAAGCAATTCGGACAGCGTGAATGAAAGAGGACTGATATTTCGGTGCACAAAACTGAAAGTTTACCTTTGGTCCCATTCGGCAAAAAGACACGAAGGTGGCGTAGAAACTGACTTAATTCACTGTTCTACTAAGTTTTAAATGTAAATAAACGGAGACTTCGTTTGGCTTAAATTAAAGGAACAGCTTGAGTATAGGACCCCATTGGCGTTTTTTGGCT
>KK119730.1:807405-832145 GCA_000611955.2 Stegodyphus mimosarum | reverse complement strand
GAATAACAATAAAACAAAAAAAAAAAAAAAATTCAAAACGTTGGGAAGTCACTCACTTTATCCTAGAAGAAAAATCGAATTTAACTCACTTTTAACACAGGAGGATATTATTTTCTCCCATTAAATGGGAATCGAACTTTCTTGGCACGTTCCAGCAAAAGTTCTTGGTGGGTGAACTCTAAAGCAACTACCGCACTCTTTTGACACATCACCGTTTGCTCGCTGAGTGAAGTGAATCGGTTCTTTGAATTTGTTCGCAAGACAATAGCACAGCTCAAAGTCTTCTGAATAGTTTTTTTTAGCCCAAAGGGGCTTTTTGTCGCTGAAGGACTATTGTTTTCGTTTTGCGATTTTGCCTCGGAAACATCAAATGTCTGAATCACTTTTCAAATAAATTGTTGCCACCAGATTTGTATTATATTTAAAGAAATTAAATAATCAAGAATCTGCATAAATGTATGTATGTTTCTCCAAATGGATAAAACAACGGTACCTAGAGCCATCCAGTTTTGAATAACGTACGTTTCCACCCGAATGTGATCTGGAAGCCCGAATTTGGAATTCGTTTTATTATCTATTTCAGATTTTGTAAAACTTTAACGAAATTTTGATGCACAAACTCGAACGATTTAAAAGCGAGCCATGGCAACTCTCTACGGGGAAGAAAAACCTTTTTATCTAAAGCGCGCGGAACTGTGTATAGGAAATTCTAAGGAGAGACTCATTTTAAAATTATTTTGGGATATTGCTGTTGAACTGAATTTTATGGTTTAAGTGCGAAGAAACATGATATTTAATGATATAAAGGTAACAGACAAAACGTTAAAAAACGCCCCTTTGGACGTAATTTAAAGTCTGAAACCTTTCAGATTTTTTAAGAATTTTATTTATTTTATTAAATTTATTAAATTTTATTTATTTATTTAATTTTGTAATCACATTTTAACTCAGTGTTAGCAGCAAGTTGTTATAGCGGCACTCTTTCGCTAGATTCAATTAACAGCGTTGATCTCATTCGTTTTATAACTTATCAGAATGCACAAAAATTATACATCTATCAAATGAAAAATTTTTCAATCGTTGCCACATGTTCTATTCAAATACTATAATACATTTAAAACGACGTATAAAAGAAATTAAACAAACAAACAAAAACAGAAAGAAGCAGTTTTTTATAGATGATTCAGTATTTCTCATTCAGTTAATTCAGTTTTTCACTGTTCTTGTTTAATAAAAAATAATGAGGTAATAATAATAATAATAATTAATGAGAAGTTCAATCATTTATTTTGTTGCTCCTTTTAATCGTAAGTAACATAGTTTACGATTGCATTTTACTTTTAGTTTACCTTGTGTAGTAATAGTTAAATATTAATTAGATAGATCTCTTAGGTATAGCTTTTAAATTTAAGAGGCAAAAGAAACTTATTACCGCCAACACAAATACGACAAACATTGTTGCCACAACACAAAAAACTAATTTTCGTAATTACGGAATATAATATTATTCGCTTCACGAAATGTAATTTTATTTTTAAATTTATAAAACTCAGTATTTCGTTAACTCCCGAAATGTAGCTGTTCCTTCGCTTCATGAAATGTAATATTCAAGAATAAAAAACTCACTATCAGTTTTCTTTCCTCATTAATTTAATGAAATTTCACATGTTAACGAGCCCCGTCTCTCTTCTCTCGTGTTCGCTACCAAATAATTCAGTGTTTTAGAAAACGAAAATAAAAATGCACGCATGTACGCGATTTTAACATATGATATATTCTTACACATTTAAAACAAGTTACGCAAAAAAAACGTTCATTTTAATTGCAATATTAATGCAAAATTAACGGAGTGCAAAAGCAGCTAGCACGATGCAAGTCTGTAATTCATTTAGGTAGCGTAAATTTATTGAAAGCAGAGATGAATCCTTTTAATGATGCACGACTGCAATCACAAATTCGAAATTTGGGAAATGATCAAATTCCCATCTTTAGCGTATTTCGGAACAGATAATCAACATCGAAGGCAAAGGGAGAATTCTTATTTATTTATGCATTTGTTGTTTCAGCTGACGTAAAATAATTATTTCTTTGCTTGTATCTGTAAACTTTTTTTTAGGAATTAAGATATTCTTACATTATATTAGATGTCACCTTATATTTTCAAATCGTTTGAATCGTCACTAAATCAAACGCAAAGTTACGCGCCCAAGTGCGTCTTTGGCTTTACTCGTTCGATGTACATAAAAAATCTGACGTGTACAGCACATGACTTCCTAGCACGGAATATTAAATTATACGCATTTTGTATTTTATTTAAGCTTATTAAATTTAATTAAATGTACATCGTCGATAGCGCGTGACCCACAGCAGAATAAATGCATTCGCTAAAATTCACTACATTTGTTTACTATAGCGACACTCTGGCTCTAGGTTCACTTAACAGCGTTACATCTCATTCATTTTATAACTCAGAATGCACAAAAATTATATCTATCAACTGAAAATTTCTAATCGTTACCACATGTCCTATTAAAATACAGGGTTATTCAAAAAGAAAGAGCATTCATTTCTTCCTAACTACAAAAGATAGAAACATGATTCGAACGTCAATGGGTAGAGAATAATTTACTGTTATGGTATACATTCAATATGAGCACCGTGTGTGAAAGATGAAAAGTGGATTCATCGGAAGAAATGAATCGTTCAGCAAAATTGTCTTCTTCCATATCACCTAACATGCTACTGCAAAATTCGTACCTTTTGTTGTGGTCGTCAGGATGCAAAACTGCAGTTTGTATGGCTTCATGTGCAGACGATGTTTTAGAACTCGTCATACCATTGAGGAATTTTAAGTTCTTTGCTTACTCGCGATGTGGCTTTCTTTGGGCTCCAACCGACAAAAAATACCAGAACAAACAGCAGCGCCAATGCGGCCATGATTTGAACTTTTACCCGTACTAATAATAAACTGTAAACTTTTCTCTATCATATTAACGTTAGAATCATGTTTCTATCTTTTGCAGTTTGGAAGAAATATACATGTTTGCAATCTGCTCTTTCTTTTTGAATAACCCTGTACTATAATACAGTTAAAACGATGTATAAAAGAAATTAAACAAACAAACAAAAACAAAAGGAAGCAGTTTTTCATAGACGATTCAGTATTTCTCATTCAGTTAATTCTGTTCTTCACTTTTCACCACAGGCACAAATACATGAAAACTCAAAATAGCGATGTTAAAAATTGAGAAGTAAATCTTCAACACATATTTCCTCGAATAAATTCCAGAATGGAATATACATGATTTAATTCGCAATAATAAAAGAAGGCGTTATCTTTGTCGCCCCGAAGCTTAGTTTCTCTAGATCGGCAACGAATTCACTATTCTGCTAAGTTTCAAATGTAAACAAATATGGCTGCTACGGCGAAAAAAATTAGGCTTAGTCGCAGTTAAACAACTTTTAAATTCTTGATAGTTCTACAACTATAACATGCAGGTTAACATAAAAACCTTAACCGGAAGATAAGAACAACATAATTCAACCATTTTTAAAGGAAAAAATATGCAATTTATAAATATATAAGAATAAAGAAACTTAGCTCACTCGGCTGAGTAACAGACTGGATATATATATATATATATATATATATATATTCATATACTTTTGGTGCAGCCGATTGCAACCAGAATAGGAGGTGCACATCTACATGTTATAGCAGTAATATATACAAAATTTCAACGTTCTGAAGCTACTTCGTTTTTGAGTTATGCGAGATACATACATACAGTATAGATCAGTTTTATAATACGTACGTACGCACAGACGCCAAGGAAAAATCTCCTCAGAATCCATCTTAAATCAGTTTTATAATTTTTTGGGGGGAAAAGACTCTCTTTATTCTGTCCTTACGTACGGATGTCACGCGAAAATATCGTTAAATTGCATTCGATAGCGGTCACAATGGATATTTTCGTTGAAATATGATACCCGAAATTTTTCGCGATTACAATACTTCCTTTTACTTCGTACAAGGAAGTAAAAATGAAACAAAATCAAATTTCATAAAAAAGTAAACCTCGTGTTAAAGGTTAGGTTAGGTTAAGTTATTCAATTATGGCAAAGCACACGAGAGCTATCTGCCTAAAGGGAGGGATGCCTTCGTGGAGGACTTTCTAAGGGAAACTGGCTCGTATACACGTTACACATGGGGAAAACCACGAAAACGCCAATGCAGCCAGCCCGTTCACGGGATTCGAACCTCGGACCGAACTACCAGTGTTTAGCGTCTTTACCGCACGGCCGCTGGTGGGCTCTCGTGTTAAAGAAGCTAGTAATTAAGCAACACGAATCGGCTTTACGTGTGTACATTTGTGCACGGCTATAAAGTCTGATAAGAAAGCTGAATGAAACTTGAAAGTGATGTTAGTTCCATAAAAGGTTTAATTAAAATTTATTGTAAAATGCATGTGCAATTAATTAAATTTATAAAATTCTAAAATAAATATAGTATATACTCTATATAATATATTTTACTATAAAATTTATAAACTTTCCTTTCTATTGCTAGAAGGTTACTATACCTTCTAGTAATGGAAAGGAAAAAAGGAAACTTATATATATAATTCTCTCTATTAGTCGTCTGAGTGAAATCAGCTCTTTTAGCCTTATATGCTGGTAAATTAAGCATTTTTAATTTAAATGTGATTGAATTATGTTGTTCGTATGTTTCAGTTAACGGTTGTATACTTTTAGTTAATCTGCATGCAATAGTTGTAGGATTATCAACAAGTCAAACGTTTAACTGTCGCTAAGCCTAATGAGGCCGCCGTTTGTTTACATTTGAAACTCTTATTAGAACAGTGAATTAAGTCAGTTAGCGCACCAACGTCAATGCCATTTTGCCCAGTGCGAAAAAATTTAATTTTATCTTCCTGCTTATTGGCCGAATTGCTTGCTTTGCGTAGAAATTTAAATTTTAATTGCAAAAATTATTTTTTAACAGTTTTCGATTGTATTTAGTGTTTTATGTTTGTCTGTATTTTACAATTTTCAATGAAGGTAATCAGAGATTTTCATGTATTTTTGCTCTGCCGCAAAGTGAGGTCTCATTTAATTGAACGGTGAATATATATCTTATGAAATTCGAGGGTATAAGTTTCAATGAAATGCTGCCAGAAATGTGTATAATTTTTAATAGGCAATAATTTAACGGACAAAGTATTCATGTGGTCTTTACATCAAATATTTCTTCGTTAACATGACATGTAAAAATTATTTACTGTTTACTTATTCCTCTTAATTCTTATTTTCATCTGTTTATTAATGCATACATCTGTGCATTCATATTAAGTCTTATTTTTCTTTTTATCCCGTTGATTTATTGATACATATGTCGTCTTGACCACAGTATGAGAGATCTGTAGCTTTCGGACGCATCATGCGGGCGTATGTAGAGTCTGTCTATCATAAGAAAAGCTCTCGCCAGTTAGTCTGCAGCTGTCTGTTGTCGTAGAAACGAGCCTTGACCCATTTTCCGTAGGGGTGTCTTGAAGATTTCCTTTTCTATTTTCCATCTTGGCGCATTTGAAGATGAATGGGCAGCTCTTGGTTCGCCCCTACTTGAAATATACTAGCCCTGTTGCTATAGCGACCGCCACTCACCAGACGCTGTAGAGGGAGCTGTCCTTCTAATAGACAGACAGTATAGGTACCCCCAAAATAACTGGAATGAAAACACTGCAAGCGAGTATTTCATAATCACGGATCGTGTTGTTGGGTTTTGAAAACTAATTTTCGCTCGTATTTACCAAGCGGTATCAATATGAATACAGGAGATTTTCCTCAATGCTGATTTGTGCTTTTTCCTGTTCGTAGCGTCCTGCTTTCTTGTGATGTGCAGACGAAAATCGGGCACGGAATTTAGTTCTTTCCGGAGGAAACGTACAAATCGCAGAGATCACCGAGATCGTTATTATATTTCGGAAAACCTTTAAAGATAATAATTTAAATAAATCACTACGGAACGAGTGTTTGCCAGATATAAAAAAAGAACATGTGAATTTAAAGCTACAAAAACTTAAGACATTATTTGAGGCGAAAAAATGACAAAAACACTGAGAATGTGGGACAAGCTTCTAATAAAGATCGCCGAAAAATCGTTCGTCAGATTTCAGAAAAACATTTCCCGCTCCACAACTCTTAGGGGGTAAAAAAGAAGGGGACTTGTGTTTTAATCATACTACCCCCCTCCCCAATCTTTTTGCTCAGTACGTTTTTTTTCTATTTCTATGAAAACAAAATAAAGTTCTCAAAAAGAAAATCAATGTTAAAAAATCATTGCAGTGGAGGAAGTACCAGAATGTGTATTGATTATCTTGAATTATCATCTGTGTAAAGAGTTTCAGAGCTCTTCCCATGTGTCCAGAAGTGGCTAAAACGTAAGGAAAAGTTTTTCGATCTCATAAGTGTGTGGAGAAATCTTTGAACGGAACTAAAATATCCAGTGTAAAGTACAATAAAACTCATTAAAAATAACTCCAATTATTTTTAGATAACACCAAGAGTAAGAAAACCACGAAAAGAAAAATTAAGAATAAATTTATAGGACTTTGTAACCGCAGGTTCATTTGAGGAATTTTCTGTAAATTCTATTCTTCATTTCGGCTTCTCTTCTGTTCGTGTTCTTATTCATTCTTCTCGTGCTGCCATTTTTATATTTCTTTACATTTCCGATGCTTTTTTTCTAACTCTCGAATCTTTAATAGCAAACTTTTTAAGCTGTTATAACCTCAAAGTTTTATAGACTCCATTTTTACTTCCTTGTAAAGGGGAAGTATTGTGATCGCAAAAAATTTCGGGTATCATATTTCAACGAAAATATCCATTTTGACAGCTATCGAACGCAATTTAACGATGTTTTTGCGTAAAATCTAAACGTAAGGGCAGAATAAAGGACTCTTTTTTCCCCCAAAATTATAAAACTGATTTAAAATGGATTCTGAAGAGATGTTTTCGTGGCATCTGAAGAGGCTTTTTTCGTGGCGTACATACGTGCCGTATGTATGTATCTTGCATAACTCAAAAACGAGTAGCCTCAGAACTTTGAAATTTTGCATATAAGACTGCTGTAATTGTAGATGTGTACCTCCAATTTTGGTTGCAATCGGCCGCACCAAAATTATATAAATATATCTAAATATATATCCACTCTGTTACTCGGCTCAGTGAGCTCAGTTTTTTATTATTGTATGTTTGTAAATTGTGCATTTTTTGCTTTAAAAATGATTAAATTGTGTTGTTATTATCTTTCTGTTAAGGTTTTTATGCCTTTATTAACCTGCATGTTATAGTTGTAGAATTATCAACAATTTAAAAGTTGTTTAAGTGCGGCTAAGCCTATTTTTTTGGCCATAGCAGCTACATTTGTTTACATTTGAAACTCAGCAGAATAGTGGATTTGTTGCCAATCTAGAGAAACTAAGCTGGGCACCAACAAAGATAATGCCTTCTTTTATTACTGCGAATTAAATCATGCTCGGTCAGTTCTGGAATTTATTCGAGGAAATAAGTGTTTAAGATTTACTTTGTAATTTTTAATATAGATATTTTGAGTTTATATGTGTTCTTGCCTTGTCGCGAAGTAAGAACTGTATTAATTGAATGAGAAATACTGAATCTTCCATGAAAAATTGTTTCTTTCGTTTTTGTTTGTTTAATTTTTTTTGTAAATCATTTTAGATTTATCATAGTATTTGAATAAAACATGTGGCAACGATTAGATAATTCTTCAGATGATAAACATAATTTTTAATACATTTATTCTATTGTGATTTATGCACTGTCGACAAAGTAGATTTTTAATTCAATCCAATCAGTTTATATGAAATGCCAAATGCTTCTAATTTAATATTCCGTACAAGGAAGTCATGTGGTGTACATATAAAATTTTTTTATTTATTTCCCAATAACTTTTGGTAAGAATTATAAACTTAAGAGAACCAGAAAAACTTTGACTCTTAGCCAAAATCATATCATACATTCATACTGTTTTTAGAAACATAAACACGGAGTCTGTGACTAAGAGTGAGGTTAATTTATCATTGAATTTCTCTTCAATTTAAAATCGTTGGCAGAGTCCTTTAATGTAACAAAATCGGATAATTTCAAACTTCGAATGCTACATAATTTGTATTAATTCCCCATTAACCTTATTTTTACTTATTATATTTATTGATTTACTCGTCCTTGTAACTGTAGGAGATGCGTCATCCTTTTAACCTTGCACGGCCCGTCCCCGACCCAGTGCAAATCGAAGTTGCGGAGAGACGGATCGAAAAGCAGAATAATTTGCTAAGAGCTTCCTTCGATAGCGACAGAGCCGTTCAATTGGATTTAATCCGCCAGGCTTCCACTTTAATAAATTCGCATTCATTTACGCAATCAGTGAAAAGCGGATTTCCTGCCCCGAGTTCGAGGGGACGAGCACAAACCGAGAGAGTATACGGAAAGCTTACTATGCACTGCTAGTTGCGATTAAGATTTTAGGAATAAATTCAAGGAATGGAAGCCTCAAGAAATGGATTTATGCGAGTTAGTACGTACTGAATCTGCCGGCTTTAAATAGCAACGGAAAGATGGTGAATGCTTGATGCAAATTCATGTGATTGCGATATAACAATAAATACATAAGCATGTATGTAATATGCGCAATACAGATATCAGAAAACATTAAAAATAATGTGCTCTAAATGTCTTTCAATCTGCCTTGCTGCATCGTTCGAGGAAGCACAGCAAGACTTCCGTGACGCGTTGCACCATGCCCTATGGAATTGTGTTGGATTACAGTCATACTTGTGCAAGCTGTTTGAGCGGCTGTTGGAACCGAATTGTCTCTAACTGCCTTGCTTATCATGTGCCCATCTTCCCTCTTCCGTTACCATACCACTGAGCTTCTGTGACAGAACCTGTTCCAATGAGTAAGGCCACTGCTGAAATACGCAGCGACACCGGACGCTTTGTATGGGACACCAATTCCTATATCTCAACTCCTGTCTCATATAATCCTAGCTCTCAACGCATGTAGGTTATACCACACATGGGAAAGCGAATTCCGGCATGACTGTCAAATCAAACTGGCCGATACATTACCTGCCGCTTTGTAGTAGTGATCGTTTCAAGTTCTTGCCGCTGTTAAATGTAGCCATAGGAATATATGTTATTGAGGCTATATTTATCAACGGCAAAAAATATACAGAGTGTACCGGAAATGTTGCGACAAACGTCTAAGGGAGGTAGAGCACATCATAAGGATTACGAATTGCATAGGAACCCATGCTCGGAAATGTCAGGGGTAACTAGTAGCAGAGATAGAAGATGGGAAAAGAAACAAGAGTGACTAATTTGGAGCATTTATTGGACATGAATACAAATGGTGTACGACAGCTTGAATGTTACAACAGATCCTCGAAGTTTGCACCATCAGACACCAAACATGCCTGACACCGACGAACCATTGATTGCCGGACATGTTCAAGCACATCGGCAGTTTCTTTGATTGCAGCAGCTGCGCAGACCACTCTTGCCACGAGACCCATTTCAGACACAACAGGATCGTGATACATGACACTTTTGATGGCTTCCCACAAAAAGAAATCAACGCTCGATAAATCCGGTAAGCCTGGCCCACCACGCGCAATCCACCGATGCGGGAATGATCTGTTCAAATGACTACGAACATCCAATCCAAAATGAGCAGGGGCCCCATCATGTTGGAATCATATGTTGCGCGTCACATTTGGTGGAACATCGTCAAGCAGATCGGGAAGAACCTGGCCCAGGAAACTCAAATAATTCGCGGCACTCAAATAGTCTGCTGGTGTCAGGCATGTTTGGCGTCTGTTGGTGCAAACGTCGAGCATCTGTTGTAACATTGAAGCTGTCGTATACCATTTGTATTCATGTCCAATAAATGTTTCACATTAATCACTCTTGCTTCTTTTTCCATCTTCTACCTCTGCTACCACTTACCCCTGACGTTTCCGGGTACAGATTCCTATACAATTCTTAATCCTTATGATGTGTCCTACCTCCCCCAGAAGTTTGTTGCAACATTTACGGTACACCCTGTATATTCTGAAGTGTTAAAAAAACCACTATGAGCGAATATTTTGAAGCTATACAAAGTACGCATTTTCCACTTGACCGTTTTCGACAAATGAAATCTGTCGCCAAACAGTATTATTAGGGCCAATAAGAGAAAAGCGTGACGTAGAATACCCTCATAAGAACTTTTCACTAGTTTCATTGAACGCCTATTAATCTCTCGATAAGCCAGTTTAGTTTGTGGGGTTTCATTTATTTAATTCAATATTCAACCTTAGAACCCCACAAGCACTAACAAGCGAATAATCGCTTTAGTGTGTGAACAAACACGTAAGACGTAAGAAAGGTTAACTATCCTTTATTTCTCAGAATAATTACAATCAGTTCCTAACTCGGAATGTACACAAAGCCTCCACTTGGGCTTGAACTTAAATAATTATGAAATTAAACTAAACTAAGCTTAACTAAAGCTATCTCAAAGATATAGCCGAAGCTATCAGGATTCTAAGTAGTTGGCCCCTAAATATTAATTAAATCAGCGAAGCCAAGCAAGGACCTAAAGTATGGCCGAGCGTAGTATCTAAGAGAGAACGTAGCCAAAAGGAAAACGCGGGCTAGTCAGGAAAATCCTGGCCACCAATCCTGGCCTTAGAGTGGCTGAGCCGAAGTCGCCTGAGGGCCCGCCATTGGGAATTTGATGAACAGCCGCAGATAATGGGGTAATGCTAATATTACACCCGCAACATAAAAAGCATCTTCGCTGCTTAACGAAACGTGCTATAACATTCGATTAAAAAAGATAACATTCGAAGTTATGTATGATCGCTTTCATAATATGCTATACTGGATTCTGTTTCATTTTCCTTATAAAACTGCTAATTATTAGTCCAAAGTGGCTTTAGTCCCCGAAGGACTATTGTTTTCGTTTTCCGATTTTCCGTCGAAAACTTTAAAACTCTGAATCACTTTTCAAAATGTTGCCACCAAATATTACAGCTCTGCATTATATTTAAAGAAATTAAACAATGAAGAATGTGCATGTATGTTTCTCGCATTGTGATAAAACGACGGTACCTATCGAGTTTTGAATGACGTAATCCTGCTGCGAATATGGACATCTGGAAGGCCAAATTTGAAATTTGGAAACTGTTTTATGATCGATTTCATATTTTGTAAAACTTTAACGAATTTTTGATGAACAAACTCGAGGATTTCGAAGCGAGCCATTGCAACGTTGTACAGAAAAAACACTTATCTCCAGCACGCGAGACTGTGTATCGGAAATTCTAAAGATATGCTCACTTTTAAATTATTTTGCTATATAGCTGTTGAACTGAATTTTATGGTTTAAGTGCGAAGAACATGATATTTAATAAATAAAGGTAACGCATAAAATGCTAAAAAAACGCCCTTTGGAGTAATTTCAAATCCGAAACCTTTCACATTTTCTTTTTTTACTTTTATTATTTTCTTTTATATTGTATTATTATTTTATAATTTTATACTTGGTGACAACTGGCAACAAAAATGAAAGTGGCGCATTTTTAACTGACGCCGCTGTAACGGTATTGAACCTACATATAAATCAGATTTCTGAGCTTCTATAACTGATTCTTTTTTGCACATCAGAATTTGTATTTGCCTAACTTTCGGGCAAATAAAAATTTAATTTCTTCATAAAACTCTTGCAAGAATTTAAATCTTTCAATGAGATTACTCAGACATGATAAAGTTGATTTAAATTCACATACAACATGATGTAAAGTTTATTTTAGACAACACGCTATTTTGATGTTATCTTTCCTGCAATTTCTATTTTTTCCATCAGCATCACTGTAATGACAATTAGGTGCCTTTAAACAGCAAGCGAAAGTGTAATTTAAACACAGATAGAACTCTGG
This sequence comes from Stegodyphus mimosarum, assembly GCA_000611955.2. Classification (NCBI taxonomy): domain Eukaryota; kingdom Metazoa; phylum Arthropoda; class Arachnida; order Araneae; family Eresidae; genus Stegodyphus; species Stegodyphus mimosarum. The sequence goes on along the minus strand of KK119730.1, from coordinate 820,140 downwards.
CAACGCATCAGAGAAAAATAATGTATTCCACGAGCCGTTCATTTGTTCGTCGATCTGGTTTAATAAATGCTTTCTTGTATTTTCTAGCGTTTCTGCTTATGCATATAACTTAATACTTGTATAGTGCAGCCGCGATCTTTGCATGTTAAGTATGTTTACTATGTTGCACATACACTCATTTGCAAGAAAATCGAAGTACCAAGAAGGACATACGCGATTCAAATGAACACGAATTGCGATCATAGAGCGCATTTCTAGTGCGCAATACTCAAAGTATAAAACCAGTAACAGAGGCGGAAAATTTATCTTTTTTTTGTGCTGCCGCTGTTATTCCATAAAGAAGCAATTAAAGATGCCGTTGCGAAGATATCGAAAACCTTACAGACAACTAAACGACTTCGAATGTGGTCGCATTGTAGGGTGGCGTGAAGCTAGGTTGTCATACCGAGCAATAGGCCGCCACCTGCAGCGTATAGACACTGCTGTGCAAAGATGTTGGCAGCAATGGTAGCTATAAGGAAATCGCCGACGAAATGAAGGCTCTGGAAGGCAAAGGAGCACAAATGCGAGGCAAGATAGGATGATTAATCGCCAGGCCCGAACCGCCCCAACGGTATCATTGTCGACTATTCAAAGCATTATAGCCACATCTATACATCCAGTGGTACCGTCCACTATCTCACGGCGTTTGTCTGAGGCGGTGTTATGCTCATAGAGGCCTTTAAGACGTTTGCCTTTGACCCCACAACATCGGCGGAGTCGTCTGGAGCGGTGTCGCAGCGATCATCTTGGCTGCCATCAGACTGGCAGCGTATAGTGGTCAGCGATGAATCCCGCTTCCCTCTTGAAGCAGGTGACCACCGTGTTCGTGTCTGGAGAGGGAGGGGCCAGCGGTCCCAATCAGCCTTCGCTTTACAAAGACATATGGCCATAACCCCTGGTATGATGGTGTGGGGCGCTATTTCTTATGCCAGCAGGTGATCTTTAGTTATCCTCCGTACATCTTTAACAGCTCAACGATATGGTCCTACTATCCTGCGGTCGGTTGCGTTCCCCTTCATGGCACGTCATCCTGGAGCCATTTTCCAAACCGATAATGTCAGACCACATACCCCTGGCATATCTATGGACTGTCTCCGTGAGGTTCATACTCTTCCTTGGCCAGCAAGGTCACCAGGCCTTTCACCAGTCGAGCCTATCTGGGACATGACAGGCCGCCAAATTCGGGCACCACAAAATATCGCAGATCTGGAGCGACAACGGATGAATGCCTTATAGAATGTGTCGCAGGATGACATTAGGAACCTCTACCACCACTTGCCTCGACGAATTCAAGCATGCATTGCCACCAGGGGCGGTTCGACCAACTACTAATTCGACCACTCAATGGGTGTTTGTGAGCCGTGAACAAGTACTATAACCTTGATTTTTTTAATCATTTTATTATCTGTGTATGAGCTATACACATATTCAATTTCATCAAAAACAAACACCTCCTTCATGGTGCTTCGAGTTTTTCCAAAAGAAAGTATTTATTTAAGCCTTTGAGGTCACGAGTCTCGGAAAGTAGCAGTAGATAAGTTTTGTTAAATTTCAGTGGTCCTTACAAGATGCAGCGTTTACAGACATTACAATTCTGCTTTAATCGCTTGTCTGTGTTCTTAGTATTTAGATTTCTAGTTTGAATTTGTCCGAAGCACCGAAAAGTTTAAATAAGGAGTAAGTGTAATTATGTTTAACATAATTAATATCTAACGGACGCAATTGAAATATATTTTAAATAATCATTTTCATCAAAGAAATTAAGAATGCTTAAGACCTCTCAAGATAAAAGATTTTCTGCTTTTGTTATTTTTCCGAAGAAACTGAGAAAGATAAATTTAAATCAACACAGCCAGAAATTTTTAACCATCGACAAAAATATTCCCGAAACTCTTCACAGAATTCACATGACGGATTTTATAGAATAATATCGTGGTACGCACGGATCGGCACAGAGATCATTAAATCTAAATCCTTTTCAATATGCATAAGACTTTCCAGAGAGATGAAATGTCTGTATTCACTGAAGCTGCCATAATTTCAAGGATTTAATACAATATCTTAGAAAGAGTCTTAGATCATTTCTTCAAAGTGAAAGAACTCAAACTTCAAACAGAAATCTCATTTGCAGTTACACGATCATTGTACAAATAGTAACCGTATCTACTTAGCGTAATGAAAATATGTCATCATTCACCTGTTTCTAGAAACTGTACGTAATAAATATTTGAGAAGGGTGTCTCGTTTTGCCTTCGAACATCAGAAGAATTAGTAATGGAATGAGTGTTACAACAATTATAAATTGTACGCCTATTATGGATCTTCAGTTAGTACCATGTAATACAATGCAAATAAAATCTTACTATAAAATATCACCAAAGGGGCTAATCTTAGGAATATGGTAACTGGTAGTTTGGCGACATTTTGGTAAGGCGTAACTAAGATTTTAAGCTAATTTTTATTAATTTAATGTATATGTTTATTTATATTTTAATTAGCCTTTTTTAATTTACTTATATTTTAATTAAATGATAATCATTTTGCGCATTATGCGTTTGCAGCATTTTGCAATCCATTTCAGTACAAGTAAACCTGTAGAGACATTAGGTTATTTCGAAGCAGGAGAGATGAAAAATGAGCAACGTCTTCGCCGGGAATCGAACCACGGACCTCTCGGTTACGCGTCGAGCATGCAGACCACTACACCACGAAGGCATGCGAAGAAGGAGGGAGAAATACCTTATAAACCTGCATGGAAATAAGTTAAATATTTGACACTAAGTATTTGCAACCATTTTTAATGTTTGCCTTATAAATTCGCAGGTGACTTTTATAATGGATAATTTAGAGGGAAAAGAAAATTAATGTAATTTCTTGCATATTTTATTTATTTTATACGTGTAAATGTTCATCCTTGGAAAGAGTATATGCAAGCTGAACATATAAAAGCTTGCATAGTATGCATACTTTTTAGCGATCAGGTAATTTCATATATGTCCTTTTTTACCAACTTCAAAGATTCACAAAATTTTCCTGCATTTTCGTGCAAATTTTTCTAATTTATGAGAAAAATTATTTATATGTTTCATATATAAATTTGCCCTGTAAAAACAAATTTCTGTGCACGTTTGTTCCATTACTTCCGGAAAATTCCGATCGTGATTTTACCTAATAAGCACTTAGAAACAATTTCGCACCCAATCTTCGTCATAATTAAGCACATTTGTTCCATAAAAATTCTAGCATAAGCGTAATTCGGCTAGCAGATTGTTGGAAAAAATGTTGAGTAAAAAAAAAAAAAGAAAAAAAGAATAAAAAAAGCTGCCATTACTTCGTGAAAACAAAAACAAAATGGCGTCCAAAAAAAAAAAAACTCGCAGGTTGCTGTAGCAGGATTCGTCGTCAAATTTTCGCCAAACAACCGTTTAGTTACCATAATCCGAAGATTCACCATAAAAGGATTATCAATTAAAAAGGATTAAAAGCATATCAACATCAAATATAATTTTTATTCACCAGCTCCGTAGTCGAAAAAATCTCATCTTCTATCTTTAATAAAAACAAATCGAATTCTAAAGATAAAAACTGTTGCCAAAAACGATAATAAAATAATATGCAAAGTAAACATTTATAATTATTAAAGTATTATGAGTATTAAAATATTGTGAGTTACTTTCAAACTAATTATTTATATTTTATGCCGTTACAGTGTAAACAGTTATTCAATGAAACATCTCGTTACAACACAAACAGTTAATTTACGAGTCTAATAATTGACAGCTGTAGTTTCATAATCTCAAAACAGCACTTAAAAATATAAATGGCGTAATATAATACTCATTAATTATCAAATACACATGAAATGCAACTCGAAGCCATTTATCTCATTTTCTCATAAAAAGAAACGAACTCAAAACGAAAATGTAAACATTGTCCACTGTTGCCATACGCAGTTTTCTAAATTAGTTAAACAAAGATAATATTAGATAGAGGTTCAAGTTGACAAAGGTGTGTTTTTTAACATTCGTTTTTCATACAAAATATAATAAGTTAACAATGAACGTTCGATTTACCGCAGGAACACTGGGAACGACGTCCACCATTACCTCAAAATAATGGTTAACAGGAAGAAAGAGCATGGATTAGAATATCTTTTCCGGTTGCTTATTTAATTACTGCAAAGTATTCGAGAGCTATCTGCAGGAGTGCCTTCGTAGAGGACTTTCAAAGAGAGACTGGATTATATATACCTTACAAATGTGCAAAACTACGAAAACGCCCTTCGTGGGATTCGAACATTGGACCGAACTACCAGTGTTCAACGAGTTTACCGCTCGACCGCTGGTAGCCAGTTATTTGGATAGAAAAAGACTTAATGAAAAGTTCTTCAAAATTTTTAACATTTGAAACGTTCTGTATTAATGGTTGTTGATAACTTAAGATAAATCAAAAACATGTGTAAGTAAAAAAATGTTTCGTCAATGTTTAAAAAGCAATGAATAAAAGATTTATCCACGTAAAAAACGAAACTAAATTTATAACGTATTTTTTCCGCCTTCTTCGCATGCCTTCGTGGTGTAGTGGTCAGCAAGCTGGACGCGAATTCCAGAGGTCCGTGGTTCGAGTCCCGGCGAAGACGTTGCTCATTTTTCACGACTCCTGCTTCGAAATAACTTAATGACACTACAAATTCATCGACCACAGCATTTACAGCAACAATAATGTATGACAGATTATCAAAACATTTTTATTCAATTAAAAAATCTAAACTGGGGATGAAAAATAAATTTATAGATTTCAGTGCGGACAAAGACGCACAGTCTGTTGTTTGTTATAAAACCGCTTGCTATATTCTATAAACGACTTTAGAAACATAAAACCTTCAACGAAATAAATTCTAAAATTAATATCAGCGTACAAAATGTAAAAAGTTTTAAACCACATGAACACATTTATAAAAGAAACAGCTAAACGTTCAAAATTTTAAGTAAACTGACTAAACTGTGAATATTTGTCGACGCGGAAAAGAAAACTCTCATGATACCCCACTCGGCTCGGAAAGCGCGTTTTCACTTCGAATTTCCTCCAGAGTTCTCAAAAGGGGCAGTTTAAGAGCAATGCTCAGAACTCAATGAAGCCTCATTAACTCCATAATTAATTACGAGCTAATTAACTTTTTCTCCATCGTTTTCTCTTTTTCACTTTCTCAAATCTTTGGTTTGCTCGACGCTATTGGATCACAATTTAATTCCTTATTGTTCCTTCTGTTAATTCTTTCATCGATTGCATGGCTTGTTAAAAGAAGATAGAAATTTGAAACTCTTTCAGTGTAAAAAAAACAATCATTTGTCTCAAATCTCATTAAAAGTCTCGGTTTTGAAGAAACCGTCAACGAGCATTTTTATGTTTATTGAAATTACGTTGAAACACTACGACGCAAACCGGAAGAATTTTTTTCTTGATCAGTGTACGAGACTGGTCTCGTATTTGCATCAGAATAATGATAAACCATGAAAGCATTTATTTCATCTTATCTTTGAACACTACACCTGCCGTGTAGATGACACTGTTGAATAACATTTCTCTCTCTCTTTTTTTTTTTTCAGAACCATCATTAAATATTTCGTTACAAAATCAGCTTAGAAAACAAAAAATGAGATTTCTTGCAAATTATACACATTTTAGAAAGCTTCAGTATAACGCGAAGTAATGTTAAGTGCAATACGATTAAAACAGCAAATAAAAGTAATGGTACACTGCGAAAAAAAAAAGGACAGTTCCTATAGCTCCCGTCCTTAGTGAGCCGTTTGACGAAATTCAACTTGCGTTTTTCATGTCTCGAAAGCGTGACTTAACGAAATGTGTTAGATTTATATACAGAACTGTTCTAATATTTTGACACAAAATGGGAATTTTTCTGAAATGACATGCCAATTTCTTTCCATATTTCGATTCTATGACTCAATTGATTTTTCGTTATCCCATCCAATTTTGAATAATGTACGTTCCCACCCAAATATGGGTATCTGGAAGCCCAAATTTGGGATTTGTTTTATTATCTACTCATATTTTGTAAAATTTTAACGAATTTTCGATTACCAAACTCAGCGATTTCAAACCGAGCAATGGCAACACTATCCAAAAAAAAAAAAAATATTTTTATCTCCAGCACACGAGACGGAAATTCTACACTGTATGGGGGGAACCTTTTTATTTCCAGCGGGCGGAACTGTGTATCGGAAATTCTAAAAATATGCTCAGTATAAAATTATTTTGCGATATTGCTCTTGAACTGAATTTTATGGTTTAAGAGCGAAGAACATGATATTTAATAAATAAAGCTGTAAGGTTTTAGTTAAACTAACCAAGTTTTATTTTAATTTAAATCTTTTCTATCTCCTCTCTGCTTCAACTTCCTGTCAGAAGAAGCGCGCGTTTTTAGCTTATGCTAATTTTGAAGTACAGCCAAGCACTATTTAAGCCGGAGGTAGAAACCTCTCGGTGTGTGAGAGCTTAGCCTCAGATCACGGTCACGCCGCTCAACGTTCGTCTGACCAGTTAGCAGTTTAAATTTATAAGCCATAGTGCTTACTACGTGATTGCATTGTAAAATAAATTAAAGTGCGGTAGTATTTAGTAAATCTTGCTACGCACCCTTTTAGATAGAGGCCAATCTCCGCGAATTGCTCTGCGAAGCAAAGTTTGATTTAAGTTACATTTAAATTTATTTAAGTTTATTTGATTGTTAAGTTCGACCCAAGTGTGGTCTTTTACTTTCTGTATCTCTCCCGAATTGGGAAGTTTGTTATTAGTAGTGATTTAATAAAAGAGGATTTCAAATCCCTTCACGTGCAGTTATTCTCCAGCCCAGCAGTTACATCAGAACATAGCGTACCTTCCGCTCCCTGTTCCAGTTCAGGACTGAATATTGGAGGATAAGAACCCTTTACAGAATTTACCATGTTTCCAAAAAGGATACACAGAACACTAAGTCCTGACAAAGCCAACACAAAAAAGTGCCCTTTTGGGCGTAATGTAAAATCTAAGTTTAGTAAGTATGTTAAGTTATGTAAGTTTTCAGACTTTTTTTTTGTTATTGTTTATTAGTCCAAAATGGCTTTGACCCTGAAGGACGATTGTTTTCGTTTTGAGATTTTGTCTCGGAAACATTAAAAGTCTGAATCACTTTCCAAACTGTTGCCACCAGATCTTGCAGCCCTGTGTTATATTTAAAGAAATTAAATAATGAAGAATCTGCATGAATGTATGTATAGTTCTCCAAATGTGATAAAACAACGGTACCTACAGCCATCCAGTTTTGAATAACGTACGTTTCCACCCGAATATGTGCATCTGGAAGCCCGAATTTGGAATTTGATTTATTATATATTTCATATTTTGTAAAACTTTAACAAATTTTGGATGAACAAACTCAAACGATTTAAAAGCGAGCCATGGTAACAACTCTACGCGGAAAAAAAAATCTTTTTATCTAAAGCGCGCGGAAATGTGTATCGGAAATTCTAAAAACAGACCAATTTTAAAATAATTTTACCATATTGCTGTTGAACTGAATTTTATGGTTTAAGTACGAAGAACATGATATTTAATAAATAAAGGTAACACACAAAACGTTAAAAAACGCCCCTTTGGATTTAATTTAAAATCTGAAAACTTTCGGATATTTTTTTTAATATATTCATTTGTTTTTCCGAATATAATTTGTAATTTACCAAGTAATAAGTTGGACGTCATACAGTTTTTTCAAGAAAGAGGTCTTTTACCTGACGAACGAGTAAGCGAAAATGGACACAACAGGGCACACTATGTTAACGACGAAACCATTTAGAGGTGCAAATTTAGCTGGTTCCAGAATATCTTTCGTCACTGCTATTACATTTATGTATTCTTGGGCATCGAATCGCTATCGAATGCAATTTAACGATGTTTTCGCGTAACATCTGTACGTAAGAACAAAATAAAGAATTTTTTTTCCCAAAAACATTTGAAAACTGATTTAAAATGCATTCTGAAGAGATTTTTTCGTGGTATCTGTACCTACGTACGTACGTATGAATGTATCTCGCATAACTCAAAAACGACTAGCCTCAGAACGTTGAAATTTTGCATATAGGACTGCTATAACATGTAGATGTGCATCTCTCGTTTTGGTTGCAATCGTCCGCCCCAAAAGTATTTAAATATATGTATATATATATCCCCTCTGTTATTCGGCATCGTGATCTCAGTTTCTTTATTCTTATATGTTTCTAAATTGTGCATTTTTTTGCTTTAAAAATGACTGAATTATGTTGTTGTTATCTTCCGGTTAAAGTTTTTTATGCTTTTAGGTAACCTTCATGTTATAATTATACAATTATCAACAATTTAAAAGTTGTTTAAGTGCCGCTAAGTCTTAATTTTTTTACCATAGGAGCCATATTTGTTTACATCTGAAATTTAGCACATTAGTGGATTTTAATACCAATCTAGACAAAACTAAACTTCGCAACAACAAAGATAACGCCTTTTTTTGTTATTGCAAATTAAATCATGCTTAATCAACTTGGGAATTAGTGTCCACAACAAATTAAAACGGTTTCCACGTCTTTTTTTGCCCAATGAGACAAAAAGTAAACTTTCAATTTTGTGCACGGAATAATCTTTCTTCTTGCCCGCTGGACGATTTGCTTGCTTATGAGCAGCAACTGTAAATTTATTTGTAAACATTTTTTAAGAAACATCTTTAACTATATTTGGTGTTTTATGTTTTTTAAATTTTTAGTGAAGATATTTTGTATTTTTATCATTTTTGCCTTGCCGCGAGGTGAGAACTGAACTAATTGAATGAGAAATATATCCGTAATGAAATTCGAGGAAATAAGTGTTTCATATTAACAGAAAATACTGTCGCCAGTCTATTTCGGACAGAGAAGAATGCTTACGAGTAGCGCATGTGCATTAGGTAAGCAGCGCTGTATCGTCTGCGAAAAACTGTTTCTTTTTTATTTAATTTCTTTTACACATCGTTTTAGATTTATTATAGTATTTGAATAGAACATGTGGCAACGATTTTTTCATGTTTGTAAATTAGATAATTATTCAGATGATATAATATTTGTACATTCTGAGTTATAAAATGAATGAGATGTAACGCTGTTAAGAGAACCTAGCGTGAGAGTATGGCTATGGTAAATAAATATAGTGAATTTTAAAAAGCGCATTTATTCTATTGTAGTTTATGCGCTATCGACGTAGCAGATTTAATTCAATTCAATAAGTTTAAATGAAATGCAGGAAAAAACGCGCATAATTTAATATTCCGTAATTGTAATTGCTGTATACACATCAGATTATTTTATTAAATTTTTATCTTGCCTAGTACAATTGTTGTATAAATTTGTTGCCACCGAATATTTTGCCCTGTATTCTATTTAAAAAAATTAAATAATGAAGAATCTGCATGAATGTATTTATGTTCCTCGCAATGTGAGAAAAAAAGGTACCCAAAGCCATCAAATTTTGAATAACGTAGTCCTCCACCTGAACATGGGCGCTTGCAAACCCGAACTTTGTTTTATTGTCTATTTTATATTTTATAAACCTTTAACGAATTTTTTATTAACAAACTCAAAGATTTCAAAGCAAGCAGTGGCAACACTGTAGGGGAATAAAATATTTTTATTTGCACCGCGCGAAATTTTCTGTTGGAAATTCTATGCTGTTTGTAAACATTTTGCGATTTTTCTGTTGAATCGAATTTACGTGACAACACTCAACACTACATCGGGAATTTTAAACGTATACTGCTATGCAGCTTTTAAAATTCTTGTATTTTTGCTGTTAAAAAGCTATAAAAAAAAAGCGTAGTAGGAGTGAGTGTAACAGCAGATTGCTGGACTGCGAGCTAAGCGAGAGCGTTAAAAAATCTTAACAAACCCTTTCGGGTGATAGTTGAAGTCTGAAACCTTCTAGGATAATTTTTTTACTTCCTTGCACGAAGTAAAAAAGAAGTATTGTAATCGCGAAAAATTTCGGGTCTCATATTTCACCGAAAATATCCATTTTGACCCCATCGAATGCAATTTAACGATACCTTTGCGTAATATCTAAACGTAAGGACAGAATAAAGGACTATTTTCCCGAAACAAAATTATAAAAGTGATTTAAAATGGATTCTGAAGAGAATTTTTCTTCGTGGCGTCTGTGGGTACGTACGTACGTATGTATCTCGCATAACTCAAAAAGGATTAGCCTCAGAACGCTGAAATTTTGTATACAGGACTGCTATAACATGTAGATGTGCACCTCGCATTTTGGTTGCAATCGGCCCAACCAAAAGTATGTAAATATATGTATCTATACATCCACTTTATTACTCGGCTCCGTGAGCTCAGTATCTTTACTCTTATATGTTTGTAAATTGTGCATTTTTTGCTATAAAAGTGATCGAATTATGTTGTTCTTATCTTTCGGTTAAGATTTTATGTCTTTAGTTAATCTGCATGTAATCATTGTGGAATTATCAACAATTTAAAAGTTTTTTAAGTGCGGCTGAGCCTAATTTTTGGTTATGATAGCGCCTATATTTGTTTACATTTGAAGCTTAGCAGAACAGTGGATTTGTTGCCAATCTACAGAAACTAAACTTCGCAGCAGCAAAGTAACGTCTTCTTTTATTATGGCGAATTAAATTACGCTTGATTCATTCTGGAATTATCATTTAAGTTATTAGCTTGTTTTTGCGGACAAATTGTAATTTTAATTGTAAAAATTGTTTTTTAATTGTTTTAACTGTACTTGGTGTTTTATGTTTTTCTATATCTTTCAAATTTTAATGAAAGTATTTTGAATTTTTACTTACCGCGAAATGAGAACTGAATTAATCAGTAGCGCATTCGCATTAGGTAAGCGGCGCTAAATCGTCTGTGATATCGTCTGTGTTTAGCGCGGAAGTGTGGCTATGGTAAATAAATACAGTGAACTTCGAAGAGTGTATTTATTCCGTTGTGGTTTATGCGCTATTGAGGAAGTAGATTTAATTTAAAATTCGCTAACTGTTAATTTAATATGTTTAAATAAAATGCAGGAACATTGCGTATAATTGAATATTCCATACAAGGAAGTCATGTGGTGTACACATAAGATTTTTTTTATTTAGTTACAATTTGATAGCATTAATATAGAAAAAGATATGCAATATACGAGTTTTCGTAGTACGAAGGTTATTAACTTGAGTTTCCGTAACAACACTTATAAAATCACAAGAAATTCAAATAAAGAATGAAATTGCTTGGAAACTAATCCCATTCCGTATCTTAAATGCTAATGAATGAATTTTCCTTCACTCAAAGCAAAGCAAATATTTAACTTTGGAACATAAAATCAGGAAAATTTTACGTGGCCATTTTATGAAACCATAACATGACTTGATTAGAGAACAAATATCACTTTTAGTTTTATTATTTTTAAAAATTTACGTTCATATCAATTTTTATTGCCGCAAACCATCCAGTTTGGGGCTATTACTTTAGGGTCATATATGTAACTTTAGGAACATTTCGTTTCGCACTCTAATAAAGTTTCTTTCCTCTTTAAAACATGTATGTATGTATACACCTTTTCCACATTTAGTATTTAATTACTGCTGTTTTCACAGCTTTAATGCGACACAGTGAAGTCATTATTCCGAACCGTGTTGATCGAACTGTGTTGACTTTGGAAGCAATACTGACCGAGGACTTTGTATAATAGAGAAGAATTTCTTCTACGGAGGAAAAAAAAAGGATGTTTCCGCCTGAACGGTTAGTAAACACAGCGACGATGATATTTTAAAGCTCATTACGATATAAATATGCAGATTACTATTGATTATTCTTTTCTTAACTAAGAGGTTTTAAAGAAGTTGTTTTAAAATGTATTATGCGTGAATACAGAGAAAGTTAACCGTACGAGTTTCTATAAATGCACTCTAGCAAATTAAATTCCCTTCATTTTCTCTTATTGTTCTCTTTCTTTTTTTTCCCTGACTAAGAGAAAATTAAAAGGAATACGATGACTGAAAATGACTGTCGCTGTCGGCATATTCGAGAGATGTTCTTGTTTTCTGTTATTAACACTTCGGAGATGCATTATTAATTTAATTTTTAATACATCAGAAATGTTTATCTTAGATAATTTGATTACGGAAAAGCTCTCGAGGGCTATCTGGCTAAGAGGGAGGGATGTGTTCGCGGATGACTTTTTAAAGAAAATTGGCTCGTATACACATTACACATTGGGAAAACACAAAAACGTCCATGCAGCCAGCCCGTTCGCCCGGATTCGAACCACGCAACGAACTACCAGTGTTCAGCGCTTGATCGCTGAAGGGACTATATAAGAAAGGAATGTTTCGTTTCATTTGTGAGATTTTATTCCATCACAGGTGACAGGTGAGGGAGAGTCCGGAGACCCGGGCGGCTTAGAAAGGCTAGCCGGGTATCCTCCAGAATACGCAACTGTACATGCAAGAACTCCCTGACCTCCCAATTGGTATAACGGTTAGCGTCGCTGACTTCCGTGCCGAAGGGTCCGGGTTCGAATCCCGGAGAAGGCATGGATGTTTGTAAATGTATAGTGTCCGTGCGGCATGGGGGCACTCCAAATATGCGGCGAGTCGAAAGTCTTCTCCAGAGGTTGTTGGTAGGGGAA
>KK119730.1:766520-794009 GCA_000611955.2 Stegodyphus mimosarum | reverse complement strand
TCTACTGAAAGTTCGCCTTTATAGGCATTTGCAATTACTAGTGTTTGCTAGTGAAATTCGCATTGTTGCATTTCACTAAGAGTAAGCTTCCCTCGCCGTCCTACGTAGAATTAAGTTAGGGAATTGAATTTGTTAACACACTTTATTTTTATATTATTTTAGTTCAGCCCAAGTAGTGGCTTACTCTCAATTAGAAGAGTTGTAATTATTTGAATTAAAGGGTCACTTTTAAACCCTGCTTCTGACTTTGTAGTTCTTCAACACTAAAGGACATAGCCTAGATCTGCTCACTGTCCTCTACATAAGGTTTCACAGCTTATGCTCACGAAGAGAGTCCAGAGATTGAAGGAGAAACCTTACAACGATAACTTTAGTAGTAGCTGAGTTATTAGAGGACAACTAAACACACAGACTTCATATAGATACATAGTCTATCTTTATCGTCTTCCAAATGAATTTTCACCTCCAAATTTTAACTTACAGAATCAAAAAACTAAATTAAAAATGCAACAGAAATAAAAACAACTTAAAACTGATTGTTGCTTTCAGATCGAAATATACACTCACGTTTGTGAAAATTGCAACACCAAGAAGGAATCGTCATAATTGAATGCAATTTAATACACAGTTGAGTGGTAGTGGTACAAATAAATGATTAAATGTTCAAAGCAAACAAACAAGAACAAGAGATCAGAATCAGTATTTTGTGTGGCCACCACGCGCCGCAATAAGTGCTGCTACACGACGTGGCATGGAGTCAAACAAAGTTTGAATGTCTGACTGAGGAAGAGCATTCCATATCGTTTGTACGCGTACCCAAAGTTCGTCTGCAGACGCAACAGGACGAGGATCACGAGCAAGACGCCGACCAATGACATCCCACACATGTTCAATTGGCGACATATCCGGGGAACACGCAGGCCAAGGAAGAAGCTGTACCTGCTGCGCTGCAAAGAAGGATTTAACAATCCGAGCAGTATGAGGACGGGCATTGTCCTGTTGAAATACAGCGCCTGGCAAGCTTCGAAGGAAGGGAACAGCTTCGGGCTGTAGAACTTCACGGATATACCGGTTGCTGTTCAGATTGCCCACAATTCGTAGCAATGGAGATCGTCTATGATATGCTATGGCGCCCCAGACCATAACTCCGGGTGTTCGTCCACACTGTGGCGTTCCATAATGCACTCCGGAAGGTGGCGTTCACCGGCATACGTTGACACGAATGCGGCCATCATGGTACCACAAATTAAAGCGGGATTCGTCAGAAAACACGACATGCTGCCAATCAGCACGCCAGTCTCTATGCTGATTGGCCCATTGTAGCCGCAGGCGGCGATGGTCGTGCGTTAGGGGGATCCTGTATAAAGGAGTCCGTGCGCGCAGTCCACACTGCAGCAGACGTCTACGAATTGATGAAGCACACAATGAAACACCTGTAGCTATTGACCACAGTGCTGCCAATTGTCTAGAGGAAGCTGTACGGTCCGTCCGCGCCATGCGGACCAGGTGTCTATCATCGCGAGCTGACGTCACATTTCGGGGTCCACTCCCGGATTTCCGAGTTGTCCGACACTCGTCCGTCCACTGCTTCCAAACGCGCATCACTGTGCTGCTGTTACGCTGCACACGAGAGGCTACTGCACGATACGACAATCCAGCTTCACGAAGGCCGATGATTCTCCCTCGTTCAAACTCTGTAAGTTGTTCAAATCTCGCTCTCTTTCGTCGACGAGGCATAAGTACAGATTGAGTTAACGTTTACCACTAGCAGATAACCACCGATAACCATACACGCCTCGCTACAGCCGTCTATTTATTCGGATCCATCAGCCGTTCAGAGGGCGCTGCTCAGCATACGCATGCGCTACGGATTTGCAATTCTAATCATTTGCATATCATGCGCTACTTTGCATTTCCTGAAAATTTCAGCTCACTCTCGTAAGTCCTTCATGGTGTTGCAATTTTCACAAACGTGAGTGTAGGTCCAAATTAACGAACACAAATTCTCTTTCGTTTCTAGTATTTGACTTGGATAATCTCACAATTCTATCGCTACATCGGACAAAGTCGCAAACAAAAAAGTCTACATTGGACCTTAACGGAGAAGTTTCTTTTGTGGCCGTTGGAATCGCTAAAAATATTTATTGATTAAAATGTTATTTTATTGTTGAAATATTTTTATTGAGGTCAATGATGTACTTTTAAGGTTAATTACGCATACAGAGGCTGTTCGCACATTTTTTAGACGATGTATATTGTATTGACAAAACTAAATTACATAAAATCTTGTGTTTTAAATGTTCTATTTGACATCTCTTATTCTGAACTATCTTTCGACACCGCAATTTCCAGGATAATCATACCTTTTGAAGTGTCAGAAGAGGTATTCTCTCCCATTCCTCCCGAACAGCTTTCCAGAGTACTGTTAGCGTTTCGGGACAACGTTTGGATAATGCAGTTTTTAAAAGTCCGAAAGCACAAAAATCCATAGGTGACACATCGGGAGATTGAGTAGGGATATCGGTGAAGGGTATGGCCTTGATACCAGTTTTTTTGTTTCATTTCGTTTAGGAAATTTACAGTGGATTTTGATGTGTGACTGCTAGCTTTGTCCCGATGGAGTCTCACAGCTGGATGGCACTGTGGGTAAAGCGAGAGTATTTCATGCAGAAAAATTGGCGATAAAATATGTTCCGGATAGTATTTGGAGTTAATCTTGACATTTTTTGGCATTCTTTTTATTTTTAACTCGCCATTATAATAAAAACCAGCAACGATCATGAATCCCTTAGAAAAACTTTCTTTCGAGTCTTCGAACCATGTGCTTAATTTTTTTCTCCCCTTTTATGATAATAAATGGCTCTTTTTTTGTTACAGTCATTTAAATACACCCATGCTTCATCTATTGTGACAATTGTTTTCCATTTTTCTTTGGATAAGTGTTTCTGATATAGAATTCTGCAGCGTGTCCCGCGTGGAGCGATATGCTTTGGAAGAAGACGATGTACATTGCGTTTTTTCGCTTTCTTAAGATTTAAATCAACGTTTATTTATCATTTTGTTTACAGTGGATACCGAGCATCTTAATGATTTTGCATCTGTCCTTTGACTAGGAGGATTTTCTTTTGACCTTAAACAACGTACCTTTACAATAGACGAAGATGTCCGTTTTTTCGTTGGATATTTGTTTGGAATTTTTGTGCAACTCGAGGCTCCAATTCGACGTTTTTTTCCTTTCTTGTCGATGATATTATCTATCGAGGCTTTAGATATCACAAAACCAAGACTCTCACATCGTTTTTGGATAACGGAGTATGCATATTTCTCTTCGGAAAGAGCGTCAATGTAGCCTTCGAACCACTGCTGTGTTAAATTCGCCATTTTCAATAAAAACAAAACTTTCAACGACAGACGATCATTTTGACTTTTAAAAACATAGTACAATTGCAATTACTTCTTTTGCAGCATACGAGTTTTTATTACCGCTTACCAAAATCGTCTAAAAAATGTGCGAACTGCCTCTGTATATGGTAATATGAAAGTAATTAGATTTTAGGGTAAAATGTATTTTTTAATTTTATTTTATAAGGTATTTCTCCCGCCGTCTTCACATGCCTTCGTGGTGTAGTGGTTAGCACATTCGAATGGTAACTGAGAGGTCCGTGGTTCGATTCCCGGCGAACGCGTTGCTCATTTTTTCATTCTTCTGCTTCCAAAAAATTACTAATGACTCTACAATTTTAAAAATATACATCTGTGAGATTGATTCTATGAGACAAATATTAGAAAATAACATTTCAATGAAACAATTACAAGTACGACTAATTGCTTTTGAAATTGCGACGGGTAGACCAGACTAAAACTTCTTATGATTACACTCACTAGTGTACGACTAGTGTTATCATGAAGAATAATAAATAATTTAAATTTTGCATCAGATAAATAAAAATAAAAATACACGTACTGTCATACAGCAAGATATGTACTAAACGGAATGCTGTTTTATATTGATTTTGACATTCATTAAATCTTTTGTGTAAAACTGTACCACCAAAATAACGTAATATACCATTATTGATACTTGTATCGCAGTATGGAAAAAGGTTTGCAATAGAACATTCAAGGCCTACCTCATCAATGATTCCATTTTATCGGCTTAGCAGTTTGCACTGCTAAACCTTGAGAATAGTGTACAAATTTAATCCCATCGGTGAAGTTTTTACCCTCTATTTTAAAATTTTTATCTATTTTTACTCCGGCAGAACGCAGAACGCATTAACTGGGCCTTGTCTAAACAAAAGTTAAGTTTGTTTATTGTGAAACGCTAAAAAAAATAATATAACAAAATATCAAAATAAAGCAAAATTTCAGTGACCCTGCAACTGAATGACTGGTCCAGTCGAACAATCACTAAACAGACCTAGAAGCGTTCTCTTTACCGTGTGGGATCCAGAAATCGAAAACCCACGAGATTACTACATCACACAACACAACACGGAGGAGAATATTTTGAATCGCCCATACAAATGACCATCGACAAATGAAAGTAAATTCATGGGTTGAAGGGGGTCGAGTCCGACTGGATCTCGATGACGATAGGCTAAGAATACATCAACAGTCTGTAAGGCTCTTAAGTTTGACTAACGTTTATTTTATTTTAAAACTTTACTATCATCTCTTATTTTACACTTCCGGCCAGAATTAATGCGTGAATATGTTTATGCAAATTGTACTCGCCACCGCTTCAGTATAAGTTGTGGCTTTTAGCCAAGAGCAGAGTTAGAAAGGGAGAGAGTGAGCCGTCTTGTCACTAGACTTCACGCGAGCTTGCCATCAGTTACTGCTCTCTCTTTAAGGCCAGAGGTTTTAGACCTCTCGAAAGCTAAAGACGTATTGTAGTGTTCCACAGATTTACATACGTAGTAATTTAAAAGGCCAGTCTTAGTGTTAGTCATCTTTGTAAAATATTAAAAGTTAGCTCTTATTTAAATTTTAGTTAGGTAGTAGTCTTATAGTTTTACGTTCAGTCCACAAGTGATTGGTCTTCGTATCCCGAAGTGCGGGAGCGCCTGTGATATTGTAGAAAATAAAGGGTAATTTAACCTTTCTCAGCTTGTCGTCTTTGCTACGCTCCGTAGGACATAGTTTGTAGTCAAACTCACTGTCTAGTCAGGAAACGTTCTGTTCGCCAAGCAGATGAAAAGAAATACAAGTCCTGTCTTCCAAAGCTATGGATTCATCGTGTCAGGTTGGAAATATACAACATCATGGCGGTTTAGTGATGGTCTAGAACATTTTTTGGCAACATTTAGGACCTTTGATACTTATACCAGAACAATCCGTCTTCTAGATACGTAGGCTGCGCGATCACTTACACCCCTTCACGTTTGTCTGCTATGTGCTGTCAGACAAGCCATGCAGATGAATGTACCACCAAAATAACTGTTCCTATCACAAATCTTGATTAGCTAATATTTGATTCCAAAAGTATTCCACTGAATTTTCTCTAATGAAATGGCCATCAAGAAAATCTGGAGAACACTTTTGGACACTCTGTAAAAAGGTCTGTAAGCATGTTATCTTCCTCCAGCGTCTTTAACTGATTTACGGAAAATTCTAGAAAATGTTCTGAGAGTCATAACACTAGTACGCTTTGGGATATTTGTGATTCCATGTCTCCTTATATGGCAGCCATTCGAAGGGATATTTGTTGATTCCATGTCTTCTTATATGGCAGCCGTTCGAAGGGATATTTGTTGATTCCATGTCTTCTTATATGGCAGCCATTCGAAGGGATATTTGTTGATTCCATGTCTCCTTATATGGCAGCCATTCGAAGGGATATTTGTTGATTCCATGTCTTCTTATATGGCAGCCATTCGAAGGGATATTTGTTGATTCCATGTCTTCTTATATGGCAGCCGTTTGAAGGCCAAGGAAGCGGCAACCTATTCAGGCATTCCTAATTGAGTGTATAAGTTGTGAGGAAATTTCAAACTGTTAGGAGAAGAATGGCAAGATCACCCTCCAACAATTGCTGAATAATTAAGGAAAGAATTTTTCTTAGTGTTAGGAATGCAGGAAATGTTGTTGGTAATTTAGGATCGGTGATGACTATATTGAAAAGCGCTGAGTGACTAAGTTTGCAAAAGAAAAAGAATTAACTACGCATCTTAGTTCTGTGATATTGAATCGATTATTTGACTTTATAACTTTATATATATATATTACATTATACAGATTACTGTTTTCTCCCCATACACACAGCGATCTGTTTTCACTTATATAACAGATCTGAAAATACATAAATAAATAAACTAATATGTAGTTTCAGACTAACAAGAAAAAAAAGCATTCTTCACCACTTAAGCACGAAAAATAAATGTATTGTAACGAGATGTATTCAGAAACTAATTTTAAGAATTTTTCCAAAAAATTACTTTTCGTAGAAAACAAACTCTCAGCATAAAAATGCATGAATTCTTGAGTTAATGGCCGTGAATGTATATGCTAATTTAATTTATTTCGCGAAGTGGGCTTTAATCGCATTCCAATAAAATACTCAGGAACTCTTACTTCAAAAATGACGATATAAGCAACTCATTATATCCATCGAAAGGATTTTTCCTTCGTTTAGAGAAAAACAAAAATGAAAATGAATATTTATGTGTTTATGCTGGAGGATTAACTCTCTTACTTTTGCTTATTCTTCCGACACGTAGTTCTTGCGATACGCGATGTTTGATGAAGAAAATGCGTAATGAATATTTAAACACAAGCAAAATGAAAATCTCTCTTTATTTTTTAAAATATATGAAAGCTGAGCTTTTTTTTCTAAATCGGGAATTTTATTTTGATCTTTTCTTTCTAAAGTTAAATGTTTTTATTTCTTTACTTTAGGTGGTTTTTTTAGAGAAAAGTATTTGAATATTCCGAGTAACTGCATCGAAGTGAAATTAATGTTCTTTGCGTTACTGTACTTGGATCATTTTTCAAAAGAAGTTCTGCATTTTTAACCTATGGTGCAGCCGAGACTTTTTTTTCTTCCTTCTTTGGCATCTGGATTATATTTACTCGAGCAGGAAATATTTTACGAGGAAACATTGCTAAAATTATTTTCTTCTTTATCATACTTCGCGGTCTTAGAAAAAGTCTTATTTTGAAAACATATTTCTTACTTTAATGTTGCTATTTGTGATAATTACTAGAAGGCTCTAATAATTTTATCATGAAGGGAACTTTGGATGATTTCTGACTCCCTGTGAACCTCTTTCCTTAATTTCTTCTCTGTTAATCTACGTAAAATAAAATGAAAAAAAAAACATGCCCCTTTTTTCTGTTGATTAATGCAACACGCGTAATCATAGATGCGTTTGTTAGTTGCCATTCTCTAAAAAGAAATCTTTACTGTGCAACGGTTAAAAATACAGGATGGTCATAAGGAAACTTCGCCAACATCTGTACTTCTAGCGTCCGTTCCGGTTAACCGATCGAGTTGAGACTGCAAATATAGTTATTCGGAGGTATGCCCTTGAGAGTCTGTGAAGGGCAACACAGGGGAGCTCACGGTTACGATTGTAGTTACAGAAACTCCAAACTAGCGAATGGCAACGCCAACTTTTTCCGGTCGCAAAATGTTCAACACATGCGAAAACCCTAAATAGCGTTGGAATGGTACCGATATATCCAAAAACGGACGTGTTTTGCATACACAAAAAAGAGTTCTGAAAATCGGCCAAGGAAACACGATCTGGGAGCACGCAGAAAATTTGCGTATAACAGAGGCAAGATACCAATCACAGAACGCAGATCGCCAGATATTCATCGTAAGAAACCGATAAAATACCACGCAGATACGCGAAGTCGTCGTTCGGGAACTCGGACATGGCGACGAAATGACTCTTCCTGGGAAAGTTCGTAGTGAATTGATAAAACTGTGTTATCAAAATGGGATGAATGCATGCTACTACCGGAATTGCGTAGGCGGAATGCACTCAATGACATCGTTTGGATGCAAGATGGTGCACCTCCACATATAGCGAGGTTTGTTGAAGTGTCCTGGAACAGCCTTTTGGTGATCGCATCATCTTACACTATTATCTTTTTCCGTGGCCTCCGCTATCCCTCCATTTAACGCCTATGGATTTCTGGTTTTGGGAGCATCTCAAATCCAGAGTTCATCTCTGCAACCCTCAAACCTTGTCGGATTTAAAGGATTCTGTACCACGTGAGATTGTAAACATCCCTCACGACATGTTGCGTTCAGCGGTATTGTCCACCGTCTCCCGATGCAATGCATACTTGCCTGTGATGGCACCCATGTGAAAAATGTTTGATCTAAATATATTCTTTTGTCCGATATGTGTTGTCATCAATGATCGGTGTCATATGCACAAATCTGCGTGTTTCGTCGGCCAGTTTTTAGAACTGTTTTTTATGTATGCATAACACGCGAGTTTTTGGACATATCGGTACCGTTCCAACGCTATTTAGGTTTACGCATGCGTTGAACATTTTGCGACCGGAAAACATTGGCTTTGCCATTCGACATTTTCGAGTTTTTATAATTATAACCGTAACCGTGAGCTCCCCTGTGTTGCCTTTCACAGAATCTCCAGCGCATACCTCCGAATAACTATATTTGCAATCGCATCTCGATTGGTTAACCGGAACGGACGCTAGAAGTGCAGAAGTTGGAAAAGTTTCTTTATGACCACCCTGTATTTGTAGTATGTTTTGCTTAGTTCCAGTTTGATCATTAAAACAAAATTGTAAATTATGACCCGTTTTTCTGGTTGACTCATCTGAATGGACCCGCGGTATTGTAATCTTTACTTTAATTAAGGAATTAATCGTATACATGTGTACATGAAAGAGCATGCAGGGAAATCATAATTCAAACACAACACATCGTCATTGCTTTCGTTTGCGCTGTCCTAATTGATACTATGCCCGTTGTGTTGTGACGAGACTCTTGATAAACATTGCAGCAAATGAAAATAACCATTCTTAAGAGCAGATATATTTAATTAGATTTTAAGCTCCACATTCACAAAACATAATAACACACGGACATAACAAAAGAAACAAAATTACACTAAACAAAACATGACTGATCGCTACGACTACTTCATTATTACCGCGCTCCCAGAGGATCATGGGAGTGGCGCTAGCTGGCTAAGAATGTAGCGCCCTCTAGTGCGTCAAAAGAGAAGGTAATAGTAAATATACCCGTTACAATACTTTTTATTCCGCACCCTCTAACACCGTCTTGCTTTCAATGCTATCTGTCGACGGGTTACAAACCTTTAATAATAATTCTATGTCTTAAACTTTTCCTTGAACTTTTATGTGGCAGCTACAAAGTAAAAGTTCTCCGTTTTGGCGATTAATGGTTTGCTGTGAGTATAAAAGCACTGAATAATAATGTTGCAGCGGTTCTCTCAAAGATACGTACACCTTGCACAAAAAATGGGACAGTCCTACATCTCCTGTTCTACTGGACCGATTGTCGAAATTTAACTTGCTTTTCTAAGCCTCAAAAGCGCGACTTAAGATTTACAGTAGACTTATATATAGCATTGTTCTAATATAGGTATTTTGACACAAAATCGGACTTTTTCTGAAATAACATGTCAATTTTTTTCCATATTTCGACTATATGAGTCAAATTATGCCAAAGCGCCAAGTTTTGTAAAAATCGCACCAGCAGTTTTTAAAAAATGAGTTCCCAAAATCTTTGTTGATTGTCGTTGTGAATTATTACGAATTTTAAAAAAGAAAAAGAAATGGGACAGTTCTGAATCTCCCGTTCTACTGGGCCGATTGACGAAATTCAACTGACGTTTTTCATGTTTCGAAAGCGCGACTTAGGATATGTATTAGATTTATATATAGCATTGTTCTCATATAGGTACTTTGACACAAAATTCGATTTTTTCTGAAATGACATGCTAATTTTTTTCCATATTTCGATTCTGCGACTCAAATGATGCCAAACTGCCAAGTTTTGTATAAATCGCACCAGTAGGTTTTAAAAAAATTAGCTCTCAAAATTTTGGCTCCTCAGTGTTAATTGAATTTGGTATATATTTATTAATATCTCTTTTTTTATTAAACTAACTTGATTCTTCCTTTCAGATGTCGAAATTTAGGTTCATTCCGAATGAAATTCGCCCATTTTTTATTTTTAAAATTTATATTTTTTAAATAATTCTTATAAATTCTATGAAAAAAAAATTTGAATTATAACCTTTAAAATTCCATCTTATCGTTTCAAAGTAGGTGTATTTCTGAGCATACCTGCAAAAATTTAGAGCTTTTTTTATTCGAAACTTCCTAAGATACACGTGAACTTACATTTTGGCGCGCTTTGAAGTTTGGCGTATTAGTTATAAGCGACAATAGCACCAACGCATTTTATTAACTCATTTTAAAAAAAATTATTTGAAAGAATGAATGATGCTTTTTTTTTTCGCTCGTGCACAAGATAAATATCGGCATTTTTCACTCCGTGAACTAAATCACACTTTAAGTCCTAAACCTCCGCAGAACTGGGGGCGGGGTTCAACCCCATTTCCAGGACCTTGGAGGTACCGCAGCAACGCACCTGCGTACACAGGTCGCCACTGGTCGTCAGTTTGTTACCAGTCGCTCAGGCTGTCCGTCGCAGAGGGCCATTACCCAGCAAACTCGGGGCCAGTCCCCGGACTACCAGAACCACACTACCCTAAGACTTGCCGGACTCCAGGCCGGCCAATGAGTGACCTTTCCGGAGCCTCCAGAACCACTAGGTTCATAATTTGTATACCCCCGTGGCCGAGACTGCCTAGGTACAGATCCTAGCCAGTAGCTTGACAGAGTGCTCGTGCGCAATAAGAAAGAGGGATACAGAAATAGGTTACTATAAATTAAGAATTTCGCTAGGTGAATTATTCTTAGGGCAAAATGAAAAAAAAATTCGCCAAAATAAATTTCTAAATTTTTCAATAAATTTCTCACCGGAAATTGCAAAATTGAATATTTAGGCATAATTTGAGTCGCAGAATCGAAATATGGAAAAAAATGGTATGTTATTTCAGAAAAAGTCCAATTTTGTGTCAAAATAATGCTATATATATATAAATCTAATAATTCACAATAAATAATATCAGGACTTAGTGTTCTGTGCATCATTTTTGGAAGCATAAGTACAGTCTGTAATCGGTTCTTAACCTCACGTTTTCAGTCCTGAACTGGAACAGGGAGCGGAAGGTACGCTATGTTCTGGTGTAACTGCTGGGCTGGATAATAACTGCACGTGAAGGGATTTGAAATCCTCTTTTATTAAATCACTATTAATTTACAAACTTCCCAATTCGGGAGGGATACAGAAAGTAAAAGACCACACTTGGGTCAAACTTAACAATCAAATAATACTTAAATAAATTTAAATGTAACTTAAATCAAACTTTGCTTCGCAGAGCAATTCGCGGAGATTGGCCTCTACCCGAAAGGGTGCGTAGCAAGATATACTAAATACTAACGCACTTCAAATTGTTTTACAATGCAATTACGTAGTAAGCACTATGGCTTATAAATTTAAACTGCTAGCTGGTCAGACGAACGTTGAGCGGCGTGACCGTGATCTGAGGCTAAGCTCTCACACACCGCGAGGTTTCTACCTCTGGCTTAAATAGTACTTGGCTGTACTTCAAAATTAGCATGAGCTAAAATCGCGCGCTTCTTCTGACGGGAAGTTGAAGCAGAGAGGAGATAGACAGATTTAACTTAAAATAAAACTTGGTTAGTTTAACTAAAACCTTACAATAATAATAATAAATTTGCAGCTTTAGCGCAAGTCTTGGGTTTATTAATTTACTTACTTTTATAATGAATTTATATAAATCTAAAATATATCATAAGTCGTGCTTTGGAGACATTGAAAACGCAAACTGAATTTCGACAATCTGTCCAGTAGAACGGAAGATATAGAACTGTCCTCCCCCCTTTTTTTTTGGTGCAAGGTGTGCAAATATTTTTTAATTAGAAAGACTGTTCTACGAGGACCATATACTCAGATTTCATTCTTAAAAAACTTTTCATTCACATTGCTGAAATTGCTTTCATAAAATTATGCACATTATTTTAAGAAACTCTGTAGGTGAATTTGTAAGTCTGCCATATTTAAGGAAACAAGTATGTAGCCACCATAGCACTGTATACAGATTCGTTTACTACGACTTAACTAATTATACCAGGACATTAAAAATTCAAAAACAAAGAATATATGATTTTTTTAAAATTTCCTTAGTAAAACAAAACGTGGGTTGCATTTTCTGATGTCGGATATCGCAATTAATTTTTCAGAAAATGACTACGCTTTTTTAATACTCTTTTTGGAAGAAGCAAAACACGTTTTCCTGCCTTTTATCAGCAACAACCATTTAAATAAACAGACGAAAAGATCATGATTGATAATCAAACAGATAATAAATTCTCCACACCTATATATTAATGAGAAATGCTCATGAATACACAGATGACACTCCATAAAATACACACACTGTATAAAATAATAAAACCCTCATATATACGGATCTCTTAATAATCTATCTAAAATTCACCCGAGAGCTGAAGATTACAAAACAATATCACCGATAAAACATTAAAACGGCTTCACGTGTCCTGAATTTAGTAAATTAATTTGAATAACAAATCTGTCCTCCAATGCCTGTTTAGAAACCATACTCACATTATTATTCCATCAATATACTGCTTGAAGTGATTAATGAAAGTCAGGGATGTTGGAGGTAATGGTAATCACACGTTGGAACACCTTAAAGACTAAATTGTTACTTTTTATGTAATTCTTTTCTAACGGCAGTTGCAGTATGATATATAAAAAACTTGGCAATAAGTTTTTCCATCATTTAAAGGGACACCAAGCGATGTTTTTAGTCTTTCAATTTTTACCCTAGACTGGTAATAACAGTTATAAGTATTAACGTTTGATTCAAATGCTCATTTATATTCAGCAATGGATTATGACCTCGATTACCAAACCAAGCCAATATTTGGCTTATGTGATTACGGCCTCGAGGGATTCCTAAGGGAAAGGATGCCTTCATAGAGGACTTATATACTTCGTAGACAACTCGTATACACGTTACATGTGGATAAAACGCTCAAGCAGCCAGCCTGTTCCCAGGACTCGAACCTCAGACCGAATTACTACTATTCAGCGACTTGACCGCTCGGCCGCTGGTGGGCATTAAGCAATGTACTGATGGCAATTTAGTGCATAGATGAAAGCTGGTTACAGCCGAAAACATCGTGGAGAAAACAACCCAAGGCGAAAACGTCGTGGTACAAAACATCGTGGGAGAAAATAAAGCAAAGAGAAAACAACGCAGTTCTAAAACGTCGTGGTATAAAACATCGTGGGAGAAAATAAAACAAAGAGAAAACATCGCAGTTCTAAAACGTCGTGGTATAAAACATCGTGGGAGAAAATAAAGCAAAGAGAAAACATCACAGCTCTAAAACGTCGTGGTATAAAATATCGTGGGAGAAAATAAAGCAAAGAGAAAACATCGCAGTTCTAAAACATCGTGGTACAAAACATCGTGGGAGAAAATAAAGCAAAGAGAAAACAACGCATTTCTAAAACGTCGTGGTACAAACCATCGGGGAGAAAATAAAGCAAAGAGAAAACATCGCAGTTCTAAAACGTCAAGGTACAAACCATCGTGGGAGAAAATAAAGCAAAGAAAAAACATCGCAGTTCTAAAACGTCGTGGTACAAAACATCGTGGGAAAAAATAAAGCAAAGAGAAAACATCACAGCTCTAAAACGTCGTGGTATAAAATATCGTGGGAGAAAATAAAGCAAAGAGAAAACATCGCAGTTCTAAAACGTCGTGGTACAAAACATCGTGGGAAAAAATAAAGCAAAGAGAAAACATCACAGCTCTAAAACGTCGTGGTATAAAATATCGTCGTCGAAAATAAAGCGGTTCAAAAACTTCGCAGTTTAAAAACTTTGTCGTCGAAAATATTGTGGTAGAAAATAAAGTACCTCCAAATAAAAAATATGAAAGCAAAAATTATCCTTCTTTTCATCTTGCGCTTACAAATCATTATGCGAATATCCATTTACAATTACCACAATTAGTATATATATATATTGCCACAATAATTCACTTGTATAGTTACTTTATATCCCTTTAATTTTGAGTAAGTGTGGAAAATTATTAAAAGCAAATGATTTCCAACCAATAAATTGAATGTTACGTATAGATTTCAAATTCGCGAAGAACTGCAAATTCTGCGGCCCAATCGAATTGCAGAATATACAGGTGCAGATTTAACTACATTTTTTTAAAGCGGGTTTCAAAGAGGCACACGCGCACCACTTCACAAAGGCTTCCATTTAATTTAACCAGCTTTCTACGTTTTGTACGCCGCGTTCCCACGTGATCCCGATAGCGCTCTTTTAGAATTATAAATTAAGCCAATCTCGATCAAGTCAGCGCTCCAATTTCAAAAGTTTCCTGAGAACCACACTTTCTTTCCTCTATTTTTTATTATTATTTTTTGGCTCTGTTTCTCATTGATTAAACTGGAGAGAAAAAAAGGAGGAAAGGGTGGAAGGTATAAAATAAAGAAATGCCTCCCCCCCCGCCGTTCTCCTTTTGTCTTCACCTTGCAGCAGCACGCCTGCAACTCAAAGATACTCCGAAGGATTCTGCCGGGCTCTAAATTTAATCTCCCTTTGTGCCTCGATCGTTCGAAGCTTTATCTGACGATTAAGTGTTCTTTTGGCCCGAAAATCCTTTTCCAAGTTTTTCTGCCTTCATTTCCTCCCCCTCCCTCTATCATTTCTTGCTCCATTTTATTTATTTTGTTTTCCAAGTTCTTTCTTTCTTTTTCAGTGCTTTATAGCGTTCTTTGCCCATAAGCTGAGTTCTTTAAGTTCCTCAAAGGAAGTGTTAGCGAACAAATAGCTAGCTACCATTACTACTGTACACTGTAATAGGATTGACAATGGGCAGTCTATGATAGAATTCGGCTTTTGTTTGCGCGCGATAGGCAGGAAAACCTATGATTGGTCGTTAGAAGTAACAACGGTCTGTAGCAGTCATTGTGCCAAGCTCTTATCGCGTTAGTGCACTCCACAAGACGAGATCCATTCCCCTAAATTTCACGAGTAATCATGGCCTTTTCTAAAAATAAACAGTCTAGGTGAAAACAAATTACTATACTCAAGACGAAACCCAAATGATGGCATTTTACGTTCAGAATTTCTTCCGGAGAAATGGCAGCATACCGCGTTTTCGATAATGATCCAGTTAAAAGAAGTGTAATGAGAATTTTAAATGAAAAAGTATCATATATTTGAAAAACAGGTTTTTAGATATTTTGATATTTTTTTATGTCATGTTTCCAATTTATCTACTTTTGCCCAACGTTTTCCATAACGACTGAGTTCAAAAAGAATTTTGCGATAGATTTAAATAAGAAGGTAAAATTTAATCGTAAAAAAACGTTGTAGATATTTGATACTGTTTTGATAGCGTAAAATACTTTGTTTCCAATTTTTCTACAACTACACCACGTTTTCAGGAAATTTTTAAAATTAAAAGTACGATGAAGCTCAATATCGTGTTTGTGTGAGAGAGAGAGACAGAGAGATTGTGTTATTGTGTGATATTTGCAGTAGATCGACATTAAAAATGATGAAGCACTTAGCAATCAAGTCGCGTCACAGTTCGGATGTGGTTGTTGCGAAGTGGAAGGCAGCAGAATTGAAGACGCAGAAGAATTTCACTTTAAAAACGCCATATCTTTATTTAATTAAAATGGCAGATCATCTTCTTTTAGACGAAGATCTCCAGATTATATATCTAATAATGACTTAAATAGAAATAATATCAAATTTAGACTTTTGACGTCATAAATATTTTTAACAAAGGGAACAGGAAGAGACAGAGCAGCGAAGCGTTCGTATAGCAGGCGATGGCAGGAAGCAGTCTGACGAAAAATGGCGCGTAGAGCTATTTATAGTGGCGGTTACATAACACGCCATAGTGTTCTCGAAAGTGCTGGTCTAGGGGGAAGATCCTGAATTGCCGAAAGTTAATTGAATGTTGCCTTTTCGCATAAAGCAAAGCCATCGCATTTTTTATATTTTACATATTTAAATATATATATGTAATGTTTGCTGCTTTGCCAAGAACATTTTAGAAATTCAAAAGCTGGAACCTGAGAAAAGACTTAACTATCAGACTAAAACTTTCAGATGGAATAAAACCATTGATAAATGATCAGATATATGTAAACCCATATAAAAAAAAACTGACATCTTCAAATGCAGCAAATAGAAAAACGAATGCAATTATATGTGACCTTTATATTATAAGGTTATTTTCTCCTTCCTTTTCTGTATACCTTCGTGGTGTAACGGTTAGCACACTCTACGCGTATTCGAGAGGTCCAGGTTTCAGTCCCGGCGAGGGCATTGCTCATTTTTCAATTCTCCTGCTTCAAAATAATATAATAGACTTTACAGTGGTGCTCGAACTAAAAGGTGGTGGATGGTGATTCTTAACCACCAGGATTTGGCGACTAGGTCCTTCTAACCCAAGTCGCCCTTTAAAATGGAAATTGTATAGGTTATTTTCTTCCTCCTTTTTGCATGCCTTCTTGGTGTAACGGTAGCGCACTCGGCGCCTATTCGAGAGGTACAAGTTCGAGTCCAGCAAGGGCATTGCTATGTCTCCTGCTTAAAAATCGTAATGTCTTTATAATGTCAAAACGTTTTAATACACAAATAGATAAGGAAACAGCTGAATTGATAGACAGATAGGTAAACAGATGGATAGGCAGCTACAGAAAGAGATGGAAAAAAGTTGGTAAAAGTGCGACAGAAACAATTATTCATCTATGTTCAAAGTAACAAGCGGAGAACGAACATACACGTCCAGCAGTCAAGCAACTGCCATTGTGCTTGATTTATTATATTACAAAAGACTGATTTATTATTAATGTTTCTGGCTTAGTTCTATTGCAGGGTCAGTACAGGCATATTTTGGAAACATGAAAAAATGAGCAATGTTCCTTGCCGGAATTCAAACTCCTGACCTCTGGACTGTTAGCAAGACGTTCTTCCAATTACTCCATAAAGGCATGCGGTAAGGAAAGAGAAAATATCTTACTTTATTAATTAATGAGTATTGGCTTTATGCCCTTTTATCTAGGATCAGATAATTTTAATACATAATAGAGTAAGACAATATAACAGTGATAAGTTGCTATATCACTAACTTCACTCTTTTGAAATTTATAATGAGAGATTGTAAGGAATTATTATACTCCCCCATGTATGTTCTCGTTGTGTAAGTGGTTACAACCCCGTCAAGGGTGCTGTTAATATTTCGTGTTTATTGGCTTGGAAAAAATTAATAATCTTCACAGATTTAACCATAAGGATGAAAGATAATTTCAGATTGTCATTGGAGACTTGGTTCAGCTAGTATTTGAAGATTCGCGGTTTGAATCTTGTACAGAGGCTGTTCGCACATGTTTTAGACGATGTATATTGTATTCAAAAAACTAAATTACGTAAAATTCTTGCGTTTTAAATGTTCTATTTGACATCCTTTATTCTGAACTATCTTTTGACACCGCAATTTCCAGTATAATAATGCCTTTTGAAGTGTCAGAAGAGGTATTCTATCCCATTCCTCTCGAAAAGCTTTCCAGAGACCTGTTAGGGTTTTGGGACAACGTTTGGATAATGCAGTTTTTAAAAGTCCGAAAGCACAAAAATCCATAGGTGACACATCGGAAGATTTAGTAGGGATATCAGTGAAGGGTATGGCCTTGATACCAGCTTTTTTTTCCATTTCTTTTAGGAAATTTACAGTGGATTTTGATGTGTGACTGCTAGCTTTGTCCTGACGGAGTCTCACAGATCGATGGCACTGTGGGTAAAGCAATGTTTTCAAGTGTTTCTTATATAGAGTTCTGCAGCGTGTTCTGCGTCGAGCGATATGCTTTGGAAGAAGGCGATGCACATTGCGATTTTTCGCTTTCTTAAGATTTAAATCAACGTTTATCATTTCGTTTACAGTGGACACCGAGCATTTTAATGATTTTGCAACTGTCCTTCGACTAGGGGGAGTTTCTTTTAACATTAAACGACGTACCTTTGCAATAGTCGAAGATGTCCGTTTTTTCCTTGGATACTTGTTTGGAATTTTTGTCCCACTGGAGGCTCCAATTTGACGTTTTTTTCCTTTCTTGTTGATGTTATTAACTATCGGAGCTTTAGATATCACAAAACCGTGACTCTCACATCGTTTTTGGATAACGGAGTACGCATATTTCTCTTCGGAAAGAGCGTCAATGTAGCCTTCGAACCACTGCTTTGTTAAATTCGCCATTTGGAATAAAAACAAAACTTTTCAGCCACAGACGATAATTTTGACTTTTAAAAACATAGTACAACTGCAATTACTTTTTCTGCAGCTAACAACTTTTTATTATGGTTCACCAAAATCGTCTAAAAAATGTGCGAACAGCCTCTGTAAATAATAGTTCATATTAAAGTTGTGAGGATATTAAAGTTAATTAACCTCTTTTATTTCACAGTTAAATGTGGGAACCTCTTACACCGATAAGCGAATGATCGCTTGAGCGTATGAACAGAGACGTAAGACTGAAGAAGGGTCAGATTAAGTCATTGGAGCACTCGGTTCAGTTGGTATTTGAAGATCCGCGGTTTGAATCTCGTAGAAGCAGTTGATGATTTAAATTTTCTGCGCTAAAACAAACCTCAATCAAGCTATTTACAAGCTCAGTAAAATGAATGCAATTAAATGCATTCATGCAATTAAAAATCAAATGCTTTTAGTTTTAATTAAAAGTTGCACTGTAATCTAGAAACTGACACGACATATTTCTTTTGTTTCCATATGCACCTAAAAAGGACTGTTAAATTAGTACTGTTAAAGTACACTGTTAAATTACCAGGGCATAAGGGGAAGATAGAAGATTTTCAGTTTAAAAATACAAAAAAGTAAGAAATATTGTTTAAGCGCAGATTTATTTCAAACAATTTATTCAATTCTTTTCCAATTGAATAATATTTTCAGCTGCAATACTTCCAGTATTTATGTAAAGGAAACGTACTGTACAGATGCCGTAATGTTTTGCAGAAAACTGTGATCCGCAATGAAATTCAGAAAGGGAGAAAATATTCAGAATAGAAATTTTTGAAAGGGCTCCGTTTGCAAATATATATCTACGTCACCTCTCACAACGGATTTGAGTTGATGAGCCTCCCCCCCCAAACAAAAAAGGTATTTTGATGCAGAATATGACACAGGGTTTTACAGTAAGCTTCTTTGTGCCTGATCCATCTGGCTAGAAAACAGGAAAGCACAAAGTTGATGCCAGAAATGATACACAAAAGATGAAGCTATATACAATACCTTTTTTTTCCATTATATTGTACCTATAATATATTTTTCTTAAGAATATATTATTTCAAGAAATTCTTGATGTTCTTAAATCCTCTAGGTAATTCCTGAGAAAAGTATGCCTTCTATTTTCTTAACTCAGATATTACTAGGAAAAAATGTGATGATAAGTTATAAGGTATTTCTCCTGCTTTTTTGGCATGCCTTCGTGGTGTAGTGGTCAGCACGCTCGGCGCGTATCCGTGGTTCGATTCCCGGGGAACGCATTGCTCATTTTTCAACTCACCTGCTTTCAAAAAATACCTAATGTCTTTACAAAGTATCTTTATATACAATAAGTGAATTAATTGAAAGAAATAAGTTATAGAACAAAATATAAATAAGAAATAACTCCATAAGAAGAATTTTCTATTGTTATGGAATTATTTAAGCAAAAATATCGAAGCTAAATGAGATTTCAGAACATATGGAAGTTTGTAAGTTTTATCCTAGGTTAATTAACAGTTATTTTAAGTTTTATATCTTGTAAGGTTTTAGTTTAAACTAACAATGTTTTATTTTAATTTCCCTTTCCTATGAGTTCTTATTTCAACTTCCCGTTAGAATGAGCGCGCGTTTCAGCTTTATGCTAATTCGAAGTGGAGCCAAGTTTGTATTTAAAGGGTAGCAAGGAACTCCTCATTGTGAGACAGCTTTTAGTCTCAGATCACTGCGGCTCTGTTCGACGTCCACCTGAGTACTAGTATTTAAATTATAAGCTGTTACGCTATTACTTATTGAAATAATCTAAGTGCGTTAGTATTAGCTAAATCTTGCTACGCACCACTGATCGTTTAGCATAGAGGCCAACCTCGCGTTCATAGCTCTGTGAGCAACGACTACTTAATTTCTATTTTTATTTTAAATTATTTGATTGTTCAAGTTAGACCCAAGTGCGGTCACTATTTTCTGTTATCCCTCTCGAGTTGGGAAGTGGCTGTAAATAATAGTGGTTTAATAAAAGAGGATCTTAAATCCTTACGTGAAATTTAACTACAGTATTCTACCACAGAACATAGCTGCATTCAGCTCCCTGTTCAAGATCAGGACTTTAACTACTTCACGAATATGTTCGCCAAAAGTATGCACAGAACACTCAGTCCTGACAATCTTTCCTATCTTATATTAATTTCAGCTTACAATTTCCTGCCAGAATGTAAATTCAGAAACGCAGTTAATGCAAATGAGAAAGAGTACTATTTAAGTCGTGACTTCGACTGCCAGAGAGAGAGTCTGATTCCCTGACTAGCGCGAGTTTGCCTTTTGGCTACGTCTCTTTAAGCTGTTACTACGCTCGGCCATACTTTAGGCCCTTGCTTGGCTTCGCCGATTTAATTAATACTCAGGGGCCAACAATTTAGATCTCTGATAGCTTCGGCTATACCTTTTAAATAGCTTAGTTAAGCTAGTTTTAGTTAAAAGTATTATTATTTTAAGTTCTAACCCGAGTGGAGACTTTGTGTAAAGTCCCAAGTAAGGAACTGATTGTAAATATACTGAAAAGTAAAGGGTTTTAAACCCTCCTTAAGTCTTACGTGTTCTGTTCACACACTTATTCGTTTGTTAGTGTTCGTGGGGTTCTAAGTTAGAACTTTATATTCAAATAGTAAAACCCCATAAGTTAAATTATCCAAGGCAGCTGTTTCAGTAATTTTCATCAAGAATAATTCACGGAACTACAGATATATATTGAGTGTAAAAATAGGTAAAAAATAAACATGTAAAGACACAGATGTTTGGATATAGTTCTCGGCATTACTTTTAAATACATTGCTAAAATCGAGCCTCCATACTTCAATAAAATAGATACAGATAGAGTTATTAATTTTAAGGAACAAAAACTCCTTCCGAAGAGAGTTTTGAAAATTTCATAACCACTGGAATTAACTGCGATTAATGAAAGGGCAGGCTGGTGAAAAGATAATTTTCAAGAACATTCTAAATATTGAATATTCGACTCCGGTTCGAATACTGACAGAAAGACTGGTTACACTTGTAAGGTTTTAGTTAAACTAACAAAGTTTATTTTAATTTAAATCTTTCTATCTCTTCTCAGTTTCAACTTCCCGTCAGAAGAAGCGCGCGTTTTCAGCTTATGCTAATTTGAAGTAGAGCCAAGTACTATTTAAACCAGAGGTAGAAACCTCTCAGAGTGAGAGAGCTTTTAGTCTCAGATAACGGTCATTCTGTTCGACGTTCGCCTGACCAGCTAGCAGCTAAATTCTAAGCCATAGTGCTTACTACGTGATTGCTTATTGGAATAAATTCAAGTGCGCTAGTATTAGTAATTCTTGCTAAGCACCATTTAGTTAAAGGCCAACTCCGCGAAGAGCTCTGTGAGCAAAGATCAATTAAATTTCTATTTAGTTTTAGTTTAAATTTATCTGATTGTTTATTTAGACCCAAGTGTGGTCTTTTACTTTCTGTATCCCTCCCGAGTTGGGAAGTTAATTGTAAATAATATTGATTTAATAAAAGAGGATTTTAAATCCCTTCCAAGTGCAGTTATTATACCACGTATATCATAGTATCTACAACTAGAACAAAGCTGCTTTCAGCTCCCTGTTCCAGATCAGGACTTAAGGACTTTAAAGAGTTACTTTAAGATGTTTGCCAAAAACATGCACAGAACACTCAGTCCTGACACACTGACGTTTTCATGTATAACGTGAATATAGCCTAGTTTCTCTTCGAAATTCCTTCCCGAAGGCATAATTTTTCCTAAAAGAAATAGTCTTCGCTTATTTTGCCACAGCATATTACTTAAATAAATAAAAATAAAATGTATTTGCCCGTTCATTCATTTCAATTCTGCCCCGCCAGTGGTCGAATGGTTACGGTCGCTGAATGCAGTGCACTCAACCCCGGTTTAATTCCAGGCGAACGGCCGGGCTGCATGGTTTAGTTTCGTGGTTTACCCTTGTAGGTGCCAGTTTCCTTTGGAAAGTTTCCACCAGGGTATCCTTCGCCTTAAGAAGGTAGCTCTTCTGTGCTTCGCTATGATGTTCTAATCATTTCTAAGAAACCAATCCAAGTGAAACAAAAAGTGATATTAATTTTGTCTAAGCCAGAATAGGAAAGGAAGTCACTGGAAGGAGCCATATGAAGTTGCTTTGAAATTAATTTCTCAGATTTGTTCTTCCATACAAGACCATCAAGATCCTAGACGTAACCCATCTAGAAGAAATGTCTGCACAGATTAACTACCCAATCTCACTAAAATCCACCTTTTAGAAGATATTCCTTTCAGACTTTAGAGTTCTCCTTATTTGCAAAGCTTTCGAGGTATCTGTTGAAAACCTTTCCTCGAAGCTCGTGGAAAAATTAACTTTAACTTCTATTTCTGTCTTTCCTACCTTAATCCTAGTCCAAGTATGCGTCTTCCTGTGTAGTATGAACTTTCGTTTGGAAGAAAGATGGATGATTATGAAACAAAGAACCAAGCCTATATACGAGTTTCCTAGCCAAATAGTATTCTCCAATGAATAAACTCTTTGACATTATCTAAAACTTTGTTAATTGTAAGACTTTGTAATTCTCTTGCATACTTAGCAGCTGGATTTCTGGGCGTTAAAACTACCAACCATGTTTCCCAATCTTCGTTCAGATCTAATTAATTAGAAACCTTTTCATTATTCTTAGTAGCAATTTTAGGTGCAATTTAATCACTGCAGATTTGCTGTTCGTTCGCCTCCTATGCATTAATGAATGAATATTTCATTATTTGTAAAGCTTTATTCACACCGGCAAACAAAAAGATTTTTTCCTTGACCAGGATTGAATCTAAACTTTCTTAAAACTGCAACTTTCCTGGAACTCAATAATTATACTTTTTTAAGTGTAGTACAGAGGCTGTTCGCACATTTTTTAGACGATGTATATTGTACTCACAAAACTAAATTACATAAAATTATTGTGTTTTAAATGTTCTATTGGGCATCCCTTATTCTGAACTATCTTTCGACTCCGCAATTTACAGGATAATAATGCCTTTTGAAGTGTCAGAAGAGGTATTCTATCCCATTCCTCCCGAACAGCTTTCCAGAGTCCCGTTAGGGTTTTGGGACAACGTTTGGATAACGCAGTTTTTAAAAGTCCGAAAGCACAAAACTCCATAGGTGACACATCGGGAGATTTAGTAGGGATATCGGTGAAGGGTATGCCTTCGATACCACTTTTTTGTTCCATTTCTTTTAGGAAATTTACAGTGGATTTTGATGTGTGACTGCTAGCTTTGTCCCGATGGAGAGTCACGGCTGGATGGCACTGTGGGTAGAGCGATGGTATTTCATTCAGAAAAATGGGAGATCAAATATGTTCCTGATACTATTTTGAGTTATTCTTGACATTTTTTTGCACTTTCTTTATTTTTAAATTGCCTTTATAAGAAAAACCAGCAACAATCGTGAATCCCTTAGAAAAACTTTCTTTCGATTCTTTGAACCGAGTACTTAAATTTTTTTCTCCCCTTTTATGATAATAAATGGCTCTTTTTTGTTACAGTTATTTAAATTCGCCCATGCTTCGTCTATTGTGACAATTGTTTTCCATTTTTCTTTGGATAAGTGTTTCTCATATAGAATTCTGCAGCGTGTCCTGCGTTGCTTTGGAAGAAGACGACGCACATTGCGTTTTTTCGCTTTCTTAAGATTTAAATCAAGGTTTATCGTTTTGTTTACAGTGGACAATGAGCATCTTAATGATTTTGCAACTGTCCTTTGACTAGGGGATCTTCTTTTAACATTAAACAACGTACCTTGGCAATAGTCGAAGATGTCCGTTTTTTCTTCGGATACTTATTTGGAATTTTTGTCCCACTCGAGGCTCCAATTTGACTTTATTTTCCTTTCTTGTTGATGGTATTACCTATCGACGCTTTAGATATCACAAAACCATGACTCTCACATCGTTTTTGGAGTATGCATATTTCTCTTCGGAAAGAGCGTCAATGTAGCCTTCGAACCACTGCTTTGTTAAATTCGCCATTTTGAATAAAAACAAAACTTTCAAGCCAAAGACGATAACTTTGACTTTTAAAAACATAGTACAATTGCAATTACTTCTTTTGCAACAAATGATTTTTTATTACCGCTTACCAAAAGCGTCTAAAAAATGTGCAAACAGCCTCTGTATGAGTCGGTAATTAAATATATACTTAGTAAATTCAGTGCTCAGTGAAATTATAATAACTCAATAACTAGCATAAACTCAGTGAACTGTAAATAATTAAAACTTTATAACTTGCAAACATTTTCGCAAGCATTGCTTGTACCATCATGCACTTCCATTACAAAAATGCTTAGTGGAGTATACGATGTAGTATTTTTACTTCCTTGTACGAAGTAAAGGAAGTATTGTAATTGCGAAAATTTTCGGACATCCTATTTCAACGAAAATATCCATTTTGACAGCTATCAAATACAATTTAACGATGTTTCTGCGTGACATCTATACGTAAAGACAGAATAAAGAACTCTTTTTCCTTAAATGGATTACAAAAAGTACTTAAAATGGATTCAGAAGAGAATTTTTTCGTGGTGTCTGTACGTTCATATGTATGTATGCATCTCGCTTAAATCAAAACGAGTAGCCTCAGAATGTTGAAATTTTGCAAATAGGACTGCTAGAACATGTAGTTATGCCCCTCCCTTTTTCGTTACAATCGGCCGCACCGAAAGTAAATATAGGTGAGCATTTTTTTTATTCTTATATGTTGGTAAATTTTGAATTTCTGGCTTTACAATTGATTGATTTCTGTTGTTCTTATCTTCCGGTTAAGGTTTTTATGCCTTTAATTAATCTGCATGCAATAGTTGTAGAATTATCAACAATCTAAAAATTGCTTAAGCGTGGCTAAGCCCAGTTCTTTTTAATATAGGAGCCATATTTGTTTACATTTGAAACTTAGCAGACTAGCGAATTAAGTCAGTTTCTGCACCTTCAGTGTCTTTTCGCCGAATGGTACCAAACGTAAACTTCAGTTTTGTTCACCGAAAAATGTGCATTCTTGTTCTCTGGCCGAATTGCTTGTTTTTGTATACAAACTCAAATTTTAATTGTAAAATATTTTAAAAATTGTTTTAACAGTATTTAGTGTTTTATATGTTTCTATATTTTATACGGTTAGGTTAGGTTATTCAAATATGGCAAAGCACACGAGGGCTATCTGCCTAAAGGGAGGGATGCCTTCGTGGAGGACTTTCTAAGGGAAACTGGCTCGTATACACGTTACACATGGGGAAACCCACGAAAACGCCCATGCAGCCAGCCCGTTCATGGGATTCGAACCTCGGACCGAACTACCAGTGTTCAGCGTCTTTACCGCCCGGCCGCTGGTGGGCTATATTTTAAATGAAATGCAGCAAAAAGTGCGTATAATTTAATATTCCGTGCAAGGTAGTCATGTGGTATAGACATCAAATTTTTTTTTCATTTAGAAATTTACTACTGTAGGACTTTTAACTACCGTAGCACATTTACATTTAACTGCCATAGGGCAAATTAATACCTTTAATTTAACAGTTTCAGTTCATGCTTTTCAAATATTCAACATTGTGAGGAAACTGATAAACAATATATATAAATATATGAAAGTAAAAATGAAATAATGGATTAAGTAAAAAGTTTGTAATGTTAACAGTTTAAAAAAAACAAGAACCTCGCTATTCGGACTATTAAAAAAGTTTAATGAAAGCACATTTTTACATCCTCGTACGTAGTACAGGAAGTAGTGTAATCATGAAAAATTTCGGGTATCATATTTCAACGGAAATATCCATTTCGACCGTTCAAAAATCCATTTGCACGATTTTTTCGCGTGATGGCTGCGCATATGGACAGAATAAAGGATGTTTTTTCCCAAACCGGATTGTAAAACCGTTTTAAAATGGATTCAAAGTGTATTTTTTTTTCGTGACATATGTAAGTACCTACGTATGTATGTATGTTTCTCGCATACCTCCTAAAGGATCAGCCATAGAACGTTGAAATCTTATATATGGGACTGCTGTAACACCTAGATACGCCCCTCACCTTTTTATGCAATCGGCAGTCATATATGCCGTATATTCCGGCTATAACGTGCACTTCCGAAACAAAAGTAGGATCGAAAGGCATGAAGATTCGCTTAACGCAAGTGAGCTTGAAGTATACAATCTTTATATTTACGCATATCAAAAATCATACTTTTGCGGAAGAGATATTTTTTAATCATAGTTGAATACAATAATTTCCATGTACGCGAGTTTTAAAGTACTATGCCATTTTAAGTAGTGTAAGCACAGCAGCAAAGCGTCTTGCTAGGAGGAAAGCGTAAGCCTAAAAAGATCGTAGCACCTCAAAGGAAGAAGGGAGGAAGTCAATAGTTTCAATTCGAGTTAGAAAAAGTTTTCGTTTACAATTATTTTGGTTGGACAAGAGGTATGTGCATTAAGCGCTACGTAACATGGAAAGATCTCGAATTTGGGAGAACAGATAAATTTAGGGGGAGAGCGTAAAATCTAGAATTGTTAATTTTGAGGTCGTCAATTATTTTTAATAAAGCCATCGTATTTTCTTATATCTTACATGCATGTGTGCGTGCGTGCGTGCACATCGTATTTATCGAAAATAAATAAATAATCGGGCATTAATCTCAAATGACTCAGAGAAACGAAACCTATATTCGAAACTCATTGATCAACTTGGTACAAGGCTTCAAAACATTTTTCCTTTGATAAGTTCTGTTTGAAGCATTGAACTTGGGAGATCAATATAACTTTTTCTTTTTTAAATTATTTTTTCATTTTTATGTTACTTTCAATGCTTTTCATATAGTCCAATGCTTACTTGTACTATCTTACGGTGCGACTTTATTCGAGATTCTAAATTTATTAGGACCTTCACAAGAAAATTAACTGTAAAAGTGCATATTAAACTCCAATTATACCTTTAAAAAAACCTTTTCTTAAAAAAAAATTTTCACGCACACACACAATATATATAT
>KK119730.1:752731-766307 GCA_000611955.2 Stegodyphus mimosarum | reverse complement strand
TGGATGATGACTCTCCACACCCAGGATTTGGCGACTAGGTCCCCTAAAACCCTAGTCGCCCTTTAAAAAGGGCAGTATATAAGGTATATCTCCCACATTCTTAACGTGCCTTCGTGGTGTAATGGTCAGCACACTGAGCCGGTATTTCGGAGGTCCGTGGTTCGATTCCCGGCGAAGGAATTGCATATTTTTCATGTCTCCTGCTACTAAATAACCTAATGTCTCTACAATATAAATGAAAATTATCTTCTATAAATGTGAAGTGAAATTTAGATGTTAAATGTGTAATATAAAGGAAATTAATAATTGGAATTTGTAAATAATTGAACAGAAATTCTTAATTAAAATTCAAAAATAAATGCAACAAGCGAATAACTGCTGATTTTCCTGAAAGATCCCGACTTATGAAAGAGAAATGGATTCTCTCCATACAGCCATGAAAATTTCACGAGGAACGCGATTTGTCATTTCTCATTTCTGAACAAAAATCTCATCTCCAGTTTTAAATTTTCTATTCAATTTTATAAAATCCGAATTTAAATCTTGAAGAAAGTCAGAAATGTTAAATTATTTCCCCGACGCACGAATGAACAATTAATTACAATAAATTTTATTTTGTTTATATTGATTACTGTAAAACAGAAATATCTTTTCAGAGAAAAATGTTCAAGTGAAAAAGTGTTCAGTGAAAAAGACATTGCGAAGAATTTATTCTTTTTTTAATAAATTCAACTCTCTTGTTTATGCATGAGTATTTTATGAATATTTACAATGCCCTTAAACAAACGGGAAGGGTGAAGAGAAAATAGAGTGCCAACCAACCTTATTTATTCGCGAAACATGCAGATTATTAAACGACAGACAAATGGGATGAAGCCTATGAAGCCGGAAATAGTTCGATTACGAAGAATTGGTCATTACGCATTCATACGCGCTGAAACTGCAACAGTCTTTTAGGATTACCAATTTTCCACCATTGGTCGCGGTGACGAAGATGTTACGAATCAATATATCCGAAAATAAGACTCTTTAGCGAGCGTTGGTTAGTAGTAACGTTGAAATGTGTCGTGTATGTGGTAACTTTCAAAAGAGAACTTACTCAGAGTAATGATATCCAAGATAAATGTTCAGAATTGGATAAATGTTTCAGTGATTTTACCTTTATATTCATGAAAGGAAACGTCCGTGTTTCAGTAGCTAATATCAGACGAGGTCGAAAAATATGAAACACTGTAGCTGCACGCTACAGAATTATATGAAAAATGATGAGGTTACATTTCGCATAACTTTCAATACATTAAAAAGGTCAAATAAATAGCATACCCTGTCAATATGGTTTGACATATATCGCGGAGC
Source organism: Stegodyphus mimosarum (assembly GCA_000611955.2). Lineage (NCBI taxonomy): Eukaryota > Metazoa > Arthropoda > Arachnida > Araneae > Eresidae > Stegodyphus > Stegodyphus mimosarum. The sequence goes on along the minus strand of KK119730.1, from coordinate 764,951 downwards.
ACAAATCTTATGTTCAGAAAGGAAAACAAAGAAATCTTGAATAGCTAATCGCGCCCGAATTTGTGAAAAGTATCTATAGAGCTTTCATAGTTGATGAAAAGGATGTTTTAAGCTTTCCATAATCACAAAAATGGCTTTGTTCGGTTAATGGCATTCATTCCAACTTTTCTAGAGCTCTCAAAATTCAAATATCTTTATAGATAGCGTTTTATTATAATAGTTAGTTCTATTATAGCAGTTTGGTTATTATAATAGTAAGTTTATGCAGATATATTATTAATAGTAAGCATTTTATTACTATTATCATCGGCCTGCTTCATTTTCGGTCTGCTTTGGTCATTGCTGTCGCCTGCCATTGTTACTATTCCCACCTTCGCGAAACATTTTCGCTGCTGAAGAAGGACGGCCTATGTACGTAATCCTTGGAATTCAACACAGTTTTGAACATCAACCTAAGGTCGCTTATCCTTCCTAATTTTAAATTACACAAGGCGTTTGAGAAAGTAAATATTAATTTTATTTCCATAAATAATGATCTCAGACGGTCACTTTGTAGAGATATTAGTATTTTTGATGCAAGAGACGTGAAAAATGAGCAATGCCTTCGCCGGGATTCGAATCTGGACCTCTCGAATACGCGCCGAGTGTGATAACCATTATACCACAAAGGCATGCCAGAAGGATGGAGAAATACCTCATATACTCCCCCTTTTAAAAGGTGACTGGAGATTAGGGGACCCGATCGCCAAATCCTGGTGGTGAAAAATCATCGTCCACTGCCTTTTAGTTCGGGCGCCACTGTAGATACATAAGGTTATTTTGTAATAGGAAACGTGAAAGATGAGCAATGCCTTCGCCGGGATTCGAATCTGGACCTCTCGAATACGCGCCGAGTGTGATAACCATTATACCACAAAGGCATGCCAGAAGGATGGAGAAATACCTCATATACTCCCCCTTTTAAAAGGTGACTGGAGATTAGGGGACCCGATCGCCAAATCCTGGTGGTGAAAAATCATCGTCCACTGCCTTTTAGTTCGAGCGTCACTGTAGAGACATAAGGTTATTTTGTAATAGGAAACGTGAAAGATGAGCAATGCCCTCGCAGGGACTCGAACATGGAACTCTGGAATATACGCCTAGAATGCTAACCATTATATCACGAAGGCATGCTAGAAATAAGAAGAAATACCCCAAAACTTCAATTAAAAAATTTCTCAAAATGGGACAAAGAGCTTTGTGAAAAGAGTATTGGCAATGGACTTTTATTAATACCGAGTTTAATCTTTTCATATACCAGTCGAAGGAAACAAAATTAGATTCTGTGACTTGATACCCTTAACACAAAATGTTCACATTTTGAGGTGGAAATTTCCCACAGATTTTAATGGGGGCCAGGTAATATTGCTTTATTCAACACAGAGACCATTAAGCTCCAAGCAAACAAATTCTGCTTTGTATTTTCAAGCTGACTTTGACGGAAATCTCATTAATACAGATTCAAAAGATAGCTATCTGGTCAGTGGATCCTTTCTCTAATACCTTGTAAGCTGATTCGGTATATCATTTCGAAGAAGAAGACGGGAAAATATGCAACGTCCTTCGCCGGAACTCCTATTCCGGACCTTCCAGTTAAGCCTCGAAGGCACGCAGTAAGGAAAGACAGAAAACCTTACGTTCTTCTCTTACTTAAAAGGAAGACTCGGAAACCTATTCACCCAAATTCTGATGGTGACGACTTTTAGTCCATCACCTTTTAGATCGGGTGCTACTACAGTGTCTCACAAAAGTGTTGGGACACTTGTGCTTTACAAAAGGAAATCGTAATAAAATAAACTAAAAAAAACATGTACAAATTTTTTGTGGGTGTGTTTCATACTTAAATTTAGTAACAATTATTACATAACATACATTTTCTCAAAATATTAAAAGATTTATTTAATAAAAATACAATTGTTTAGAACGAAACAAAAAATAGCTCACATAAGGGATGGGACACCATTAGACTATGCAACAAAAATCGTCTAAAAATATTTTTTGGGGTTTTTATTTTTACTCAAAAGCAATTGGCAATAATTTATAAAATAGTCTGCATTATTTCTTTCCAGTTTGTTTTGGAAGTTTTGTGTTTTTTAGCTCTGTGCAGCCATGAATGCTAAACTAAAAGAAACTTTGCCTGAAATTCGAAAATTAGTTATTAATTTGCATATTGAACGTGGAAAATCTATTAGAGAAACTGCTGAAACAGTTCATTCAACAGTTTTCAATATCATTAAACGATATAAAAAGAATCATATGATTCGGGATAAAAGAAGACCTGGCCGACCACCAAAGCTATCCAATGGAATAAAGCGAATTATCGTTCGAAATATTAAAACAAAATCCAAGAATGAGTGCTCCTAAAGTTGCTGCTGATTTACAAGCATTATATGGAGTAATTGTTAATTCTGAGACTATTAGAAGAGTAATTCGATCTACTGGATATTACGGTAGAGCAGCCAGGAAAAAATTCTTCGTAAGTGAGAAGAATGAAAACTCAGACTGGCTTTCGCAAAATCCAACATAAATATGAATTTTGATTACTGGAATGAAGTTATATTTGCTGATGAGAGTAAATTTAATATATTTGGTTCTGACGGTAGAATCTTGGTGTGGAGAAAACCCAGGGAAAAATTTCGCAAACAGAACTGGGTGCCAGCAGTAAAACATGGTGGAGGAGGAGTTATGTATGGTATGGGAGTGTATGTCGTCCGCTGGAATTGGTAATCTTGTTTTTATGGACAGTATAATGGATCAGTACAAGTATATTGGCATATTACATCAAAATTTGAAATCTTCAGCACGAAAATTGAACCTTCATAACGATTTTAAATTCTACCAGGACAATGACTCCAAGCACACTGCTTTGAACGTTAGACTATGGCTGCTGTATAACTGTCTTGAAATAACAAAAAAACCACCACAATCTCCAGACTTAAATCCCATAGAGAATATTTGGCAAGAATTGGAATCAAGAATTCTCAAACACTCCATTTCTTCAAAACAACAATTAAAATCGGTGCTTCAAGAAGAATGGGGTAAAATCACTCCAGAAATAACAAAAACATTATTCGAATCCATCGCAAAAAGATTAAATCATGTTTTAAAAGTAAAAGGAAATCCAATAAAATATTAAAACCTTTTAAAAAGTAAAATTTTTGGATAAATATTTGGTGGAAAAGCAAGTGTCCCATCACTTATGTGGGCCATTTTTTGCTCCGTTCTAAACAATTGTATTTTTATTAAATTAATATTTTAATATTTTGAGAAAATGTATGTTATGTAATAATTGTTACTAAATTTAAGTATGAAACACACCCACAAAAAATGTTTACATGTTTTTTTAATTTATTTTACCACAGTTTCCTTTTGTAATGCACAAGTGTCCCATCACTTTTGTGAGACACTGTATAAAGGACCGTAGACGTTTTATTTTGGGGCAAGATACCACATTGAATACCTTCGCCTGGACTCGAACTTTGAATCTTCCGATTGCTAGACGAACGAGATTTCAAGTTACACCACGAAGGCACGTAGTAAGTTGAGATAAAAACCTTAACAACCACTTCGAATTTTGATCCTAATATTATTTAGGATTCTGAATGAACATTTCACTTACTGGATTACTGGATTGGCTCGTGAGGGCTCATGCATGTGCGGAAGGAGATGTATGCTAACTTCAGTCGTAAGGACCTGACATTCATTCAAATTCAAAACTCAGCCGGAAAGGTGATGTTGGTGGTATTTTTCGACATTTAGGATCCCCTATTACTGGAGTTTAAGAAGCCGCACGTTTCCGTCAATGCCCAACGGTATATCGAAACGTTTTAAAAGCTGCATAAGGCTATCAAAAACAAACGTCCAGGTATTCTTTCGTCAGGTGTCATCCTTCTGCTCGACAATGCAAGGCCGCCTGTCGTCCGGGTGTGTCTCTGGCATAGGCCTGTAAGTTGGAACTTTTGGAGCATCCAGCTTACAGTCGCGATTTGCCGCCTTGCGACTATGAGATCTTTGGACCGCTGAAGAAAAGCCTAAAAAGCGAACGCTTTGAGTTCGACGAGGATGTAAAGGCTGCAGTTCTTCGACGGGATTTAAATACGAGTAGAATTACCGATGGTCAAAATCTTACCGCTCCGCCGCTGGTGGATTTTCGTTATTGAACTCTTCGCTTTTCAGAGAACATATATAAAATCTGGAATGCTAAGCTTACACCCTTCTGTCGCGTATTGAACTGCTATTTGACCTTATTTTCAGAAATTTTACACCTTAAGTGCAAGTTTAGGACCCCTATTTTACGAAATAAACTCTATAATCACATATTGTGAGTGTCTTCTCTAATATGTGCCTGGTTTTGTTAACATTTTGACTTTACAGTCGTGTACGTTTAAACACTAGTTCAAAAAGGGAAATGAAATACGTTCAGTACAAATATGAAATATTTGCAATATTTGTAATTATCGTCATCATCATTATTACTATTTTCCGGCCACATTAAGGCGGCATTACGCCTTCAATTCTGCCGTCTAGTATACAGTTCTCCAAATTATTTCCATTCGGCTGTATTCTTCTCACCTTCCAGCAATGCCCTTCAAATTTGTTTTGGTTTGCCTCTGGGGCGCTTTTCCTTGGTGGCACATGTCAATGCATTTCTTACATGTTTCGTGGCTCGCATTCTTAATATGAGCTCTACTTATATTTAATTTTGTCTACTATATAGATATTTGCTGCACATGTCATGATAAATGTTATGATGACAGAATTATCTCATATGTACTCTTCTAAAGTTTGGCTACCTACTGCTAGAGTCTCGGTGTTTAAGGGGTATTTCATTTTAACAAAAATAGCTTAAAGAGATCACAAAGAAAGCAAATAGCAAGAATCCAAACCTTCACAAACATTCCTAGCTAAGAGCATACTAAACATTCATTTACCTGTAAATTATCAGGCTATAATTATATTCAGTTCTTTCACCACAGTTTACGCAAAGAAGAAAGATACAAGACCTCATCGAATTTCTAGAAACCAAAGATACGAACTCATATAGTGGCTTATAGTCATATAGTGAACGAAATTCATGTAGCGAGCTACTGCATCTAACGCGTTTCTTTTCTTCTTTAATATTAATTTATATTTTTTGAAAAGAATGATCTCATCTGATTTGAGATTAGACGGAATGGGTGAACCAAACCTGTTATTCGCAAATGAAATAAATCTTCACGAAGTTTTAAGTAATATAATTATAGTTTCATTTCAATTTTACTTCAAAAGCATTGCGTTACCAAAAGCGTTACAAAAAATAGAAAGTTTCAGAAAAAGATTTATGAAGCAAAATTCGAAAAGGGATACACCAGTTCGATAATTTGAAAGATACCTCACAAGCGCGTAAAAGAAAAGAAATACGACTAAACCTGAATTCCATATGTCCTTTAAAATGTTCTAATTGCAAAGACTACCATACATCTTGTACAACGGTCCATGGTTTTATTGTACAACGAAGCGTAGGATTTCTATTCTGTACAGTATGTTACGTGAGATCCCGGATGTTTCCAATAACATTAAGATTTGATTATATAAGTGGCCATGGCAACATTCCAAATTCGGATCGGCCTTACTTTTTCCATAATCTGGCGCCTCGAAACTTCCGTACCTGCGGATTATCACGAATAGAAAAGTATAAATCACTCAGAATGAATGCGTTGAAGTTACACTCAAATGAGAGATGTTTGCCTTCCAACCGGTATAATGGTCTTAATGACGCTGAATGCTGAATCCTTACCGATGGGGACGGCATGAATGTTTGTAAACGTATGATGTCTGTATGGCAAGAAAGCACGCAGAATACACGGAGGTCCTCCACCAGTGGCTGGTAGTAGGGGAACAGGAGTAGAAGGCCTACTTATGGAGTTTATCCTTCGAAACTGAGGTCGAAGGTTAACAGTTAGGTTCAGCAATACCTCAATCACCTGTGGAACTACAGGGGCGCTGACGTAGGTGACCTGTATTTGTCAGAAATGTTTCTAGATGTGTCCACTTTGAATGCCAGCCAACTAACCAGAGTACATACCATTGCTGAGTTACCAGCAGCCTATCCCATCTCCTGTTGACATATGAGATCCATGGTTTCATGAAGTTTTTCTCTGCTAGTTGATGCTTCCTTTTTGCAAAACAGTTAAAGATGCAAATGATCAGACTAGACTACTACCAGTTTCCATCCACTAAATGCCCGCTGAGCCCAAGCACGCTGCACAGTACTGCACTGCACAGTGCTGCTCATTCATGAGTGATATCGAGGCTGGATGTCGTTTCTGAAAACCCACATTAGGAATGGAATGTTCCAAAATTCTCATTATCTTTTGAGATCGTAGCTTTGAAATACAAAGTTGCTTGGAACAGTGCTGCATTCTACAATGTGAACAGATTATTGCCAGCTGATGTTGGTCCTGTTCTTCCAAAGGCTTTTAATTGTCCTTCTGCCGTAGTAATTCAATGTTTGCCAAAATATTTGTAGTCACAGTACGCTTTTGTTGGGTTATATGTAAACAACCAAAAGGCTCCTCTCCCTCTAAAACACATTGACGCATATCACGAGATACAACAATTAGACCAAATTAAAGATCCCGTGAATCGTCATAACTTCTCACTTCAGAGCAGATATAGATCTATTAGAAGCTTTAGTGCATGTCTATCACTTTACATACGAAATTCTAGAAGCAGCCAGTGATATGCATAAGTGGCTTTCTGTTAAACGTTTTCCATAGGATCGCCTGTAGCAGAGTTTTTGGAAATTCAGCGTTATATTTTCTGTGATACGAACTAAAGGATATAAATTAGAATGAAAAAATACGTTCTTTTGAAACCATACTTGTTCGTTTCTTTGGCGGAATAACAAATACATAATATTACTGAATGTAGAACGTCTAGTTGGATGAAATCACTGTAGGAATTATCTTCATCGTGTTCGAAAACTTCATAAAAGTTTAAAACATCATCATAATATTTCGAAAATGTTAGCCATTTTAACAATTAATTGTCTTCATATCAATTAATGAGGGGACGACGTATAAACATTTAAAACTGGTTAAAACAAAAGGACAGTTAAAGCGAATTCTAAATTAAACACTAAAGATTTATTTTGTTTATTACGTTTTTTGTTATTTTGAATATTTCCTGTTCACCTTTTGTCTTTATCTTCTGCAACTGGAAATACAAATTAAGGGAATTTAAACAATGGAAGATAATTTAAGTTTAGAGCAATCATGTAGCCAAAGAACTTAAGCGCATAGTTCTCGAAGCTTAGGTCCGGTCTGTAAATGATTCTGTTTCTCCCTATTGGCCTCCTGTACCGATTTTGCAGGTGAGTAAATTTTTCACTTGTAACTATGGGAGTAGGCGCCTTAGCATACGAGCCAGGTTTTTAGTTCTCTAATATTTGATTTATATCTAATCAAGCCACACTGTATTATGTGGGGGCAAGCAGTGGAAGTTAAACTTTTTATTTAAATTATATATTAAAACTAAACTATCAATAAATATCTAGGTATTTTTTACGGTTGTTATCAGTTGATGTCGTAGAATTTTAAGTTTCAAGAGTTTAGATAAAGTGTTACTAAAATGTAAACTTAAACAAATAGTTTTGCGACAAAATTATGATAAATGTGGATTTGACCTAGGGCATTTCGAAAATATTAGGTGTTCTTTCTTCAGCGGCAGCGAAGAAGAAAAGTAATATTACACGTGAAAAGTGGATAATTTGAATTTTATTGCATGGTGGACTCTACTCAAGATCCTAAATATGATAATAGATATTCTTTTGATATTATACAGGCTGTTTATAAAGTCCCGGACCCATTTTGATGTTTAATAACTCATAAAATAATGAAGATATAAACAAACGTATGGCATTTATTGATGGAAAAACTTATATATTTTCCTTTTCAGGTTTGAATATCTACTTTTTGTAAACATCGTCTGCGCATGTGGTTCATTTCAGATCATTTCATTTTCTAGTCTAAATATCTGCACTTTTCTAAATATCGTCTGCTTATTATTTGCATTTTTCTCTCTTTTGTTTTTGGCAACTATGAATCAACTACGGCAACAACCCCCATGAATACCGTGAGGCACAAAGGGATTCCCCAAAGGTTAATGTGTGGTGTGGACTAATGCACGACCGAGTCATTGGGCCTTTCTTTTTTACGGAAAAGACGGTCTCATCAGTCGTATACTTAGACATGTTGGAAAACTTTGTATTTCCACAACTAGAAGAACTTCAGCCACATGTCGTTTTGCAACGAGATCGTGCACCACCTCATTGGGATACCATCATTCGTAGTTCTTTGAATGACCATTTTACAGGAAGATGGATTGGGCGAGGAGGTCCAATTCCTCGGCCACCCAGATCACCTGATATAACGCCGCTGGACTTTTTCCTTTGAGGATATGTAAAGGACGACGTTTATAGGAGGAGAGTGTCGAACATGGATGACCTAAAAGACAGAATGACAACCGCAATAGCCTCTGTGGATGCCGACGTGCTTGCCGGTACCTGGCGTGAAATTCAATATCGACTCGATATTCCCCGTGCGACGAAGGGGGCACACGTGGAAGTTCATTGATAAGGGCCCTGAAACGTTTTGAGTCTATCTAACAATTTATGTTATTAATTTTAATCTATCTTTATGACTTTATGAGTTATTAAACATCAGAATGTGTCCGGGACTTTATAAACACCGTGTATTTTTGTAAAGATCGTTGAATCTGGATTTTCTTGGACTGACAAAAACCACCCGAGTTCCACTGTAAGAAGCTTAAGTTTCATGGACGAAAAGTAGGAAGGTTGCATGCCAAAACTGTAGATCACTTAGCCACAAAGCGTTTCCAGGATGCACCACCAGAAGAGTCCTACAGCAATTAATTGCTATTCATTACAACTTAGCAAAGGAAGTCAGTTTTTCTGATTCTCAAGCAGACATTCAATCAATTAGCTCTCTTGAACACCCATTAACAACTGAAATTTTGCAATGCCAAGAATTTCTGAGAACTCTCACTTTAAAGAGGAAACAAATCGTCCTCCAGTGCGTGCCCGGCCATTGTAGCATTTGGGGTAATGAACAAGTGGACTACTTGCAAAACAAGGTGCCAAGTTACTACAACATCCATATGCAGCCGTTTCTTATTGGAGGATTAAACTGTTTTTAAAAAGTTTATTTACATGTAATACCTTACGAGATCTTCAGACTCGTACAGCGTTGAAAAGTTGGAGAATGATAAGTCCTTCTCTTATTCCCGATAATCCAAGACGTACTGCAGTTGCAGCTTTCCGCTTGTTTACAGGACATGTTTGCCTGCTTTGCCGCTCACCTGCACCGCATAGGCTTTCAAGCGATCCTATTTGCCCATTCTGCAATTCTGGAGAAGAAATGGACAGGGACCACCTGCTTCGACGTGGGGCTCTTCGTGGTCTTACGGAAGAGTCGCGATACCGGGAAGCAAGAGCGCTTCTTAGGCAATGACTTCGGCCTTTTTGTTCTTTGTTCTATTGTTTGTAATCCTTTATTTGTAACATTTTAGTTCTTTGTAACTTTTTCCCTAGCCATTGGAAATAAAATAATATTCTTCTGATATCGCTATCAAACGCGTTTTCTCAATTATTACACTTTATATAACTATGAACTGGATTATTATTACAATACGACTCACAAAAGATGAAAAAGACGTAATGCAACGATTACCCTTATTTTTAAATATTGCAGCATGTTTGTCTTCTTTCTGAAAGGTTTTCTGTATTATTTATAGCCAATTAATGGTTAAAGGGTCATGATCACTAGACCCTCTTAATTTATCCCAGGCACTATCATGTTGTCTGAAGAGGTTGGCTGCACATGGTTTTCACATTGTTTTTAGTGTTATGCGGTATTTTTTCCGTCCTTTCCGCATATGCCTTTGTGGTGTTATACGGTATTTCTTAGGCCTTCTTCGAATTCCTTCATGATGTAATGTCAGCAAACTCAGTGCGTATTCGAAAGGTCCATGGTTCGAGTTCCGGAGAGGACACTGCTTATTTTTCATGTTTATCAGCATCAAAAATCCTAATGCCTCTACAAGTGGCGCACAAACTAAAAAGGGTGGTGGATGATGATTCTTCACACCAAGATTAGACGACTGGGTCCCTTATTCCCCTGTCGCCCTTTAAAAGGGAGAGTATATAAGGTATTTTTCCGCCTTCTTAGCATGCCTTCGTGGTGTAATGGTCAGCACATTCGGCGCGTATTCGAGAGTTCTGAGGTTCAAGTCCCGAATAGGGCATTGCTCATTTTTCACGTTTCTCAGCATCAAAAATCCTGATGTCTCTACAGTGTAAGTGGATACATACTCGACGCATACTCGACGCATATTCGAGAAGTCCAGAGTTCGAATGTCAGAGAGGGCACTGCACATATTTCACGTCTCCAGCATCAAAAATACCTTATGACCCTAAAGTGTGCTTGCCGAAAATGCGAGACATGGATACTGGCCAGAAATAAATCGCGTGAATGCGTCACTCGGTCACGAAATTGATAGAGTTTTTGTGACGTTTATACTGCTCCACCTACGGCCGAGATGTTAACGCCGCTGAATGTTGGTAGTTCGACATGGTTTGGGTTCGAACCCAGATGAACGGGCTGTCTACATGGTTGCATTTTGTGATTTTCCCATAGTATAACGAGAACTTATTCTTCTAGCTAATGTGTCTCTTTAGCAATGTATTCACATTCGTAACGTGCCCTTTCTAAGTACTTATGTAAATTTTCGTGCCAGGTGCCTGGTTTGTTTTCCAATCGGTTGTCTGCTTGTAAAATATAACTCGTTTAGCTTCAGTTTTAATGTATATTTATGTACCCGTTTGTGGTGCATGTCGTTTTATAAACGACAAACGACATGAACCACAAGGATGGTACATGCATGATACATTCTCTAACTGGCAGACAGATTTTGTTGTATCTCAGTAGCATGCATTTCCTAAGTACTTTTAATTCCTTGATTTAATGTACCAGTTTCAGTTTTAATGTTTTGAATGTTTTTGTTTGTAGTGCATAGTACATGCTCTGTTTCGAGGACAAGTTTTGTTGTAAATCGGTCTACCTTATCGAAAGGTAGAATTTGTTAATACTTCATATTTGGTACTTTCGATTCTTTGTTTATATATCTTCACATTTAGCGTGCCCAATCAATGTATTCATTCGTATGTAACAATTGGTAATATAACTGTTACGATTTCTTTTTTTAATTGAGACTCTCCTGCCATTTTTATTTTAAAATGTAAAATTTAAAATGTATAATGTAAAATTATTTTATGTAGTGTTCCGATGTTTGCCTTTGTAGACGGCAGTTGATGACTGTCATGTCACTACGCTTTTGTAAAACTTCTGTATATCGTATTAGACGTACTCTTCAATGTATGTTATGTACCTAATCAATTTGCATTTATTGCATAACTGTAAACTCCGTCATTTTAACTTTAACAATAAATGGCGGACTGATCAGCTCTGGTTCTGACCTGTGGTTGTGGCTGGCAGATTGTAGATGGTCTCACCTCTGAGTAACTTATTCCGTTAGTTACCTCAGGGCTAACTCAGGTCGGAAGTTGCTCAGTAGGTCAGCTAACGAGAACACAAGCTAGTTTTCCTCAGGAAAATTCTCCCCGAAGACTTTCCACAGAAACTCTTCCATTCCAAGGTCCTCCTCTTAGGCAGATAGTCCTCGTGGCTTTGCCATGTTCAAATAACCTAATATAATCCGTTACGTTTATGCCATTCTAATGTTGCTTATTTTGTCAAATTTCATAAGATACTAGTTTGTCGTGGAGACTTAATAAAAAATGGAAAAGAATATGGAATTGAACTGAAAAGAAATAACATCAGTTCCAAACTATTCGTCATTTAGATAAGGTACTCTTCCAATTAAGTAGATCTAATTTAGTCTCCAGAGAACAAATGTATAAAATTATCGGACGAAAGAATATTTGATTTCGTTTCATGTCATCAGCTACTTGATAATCCTTTCTGCCACTGGTTCCTTTCTTCGGGAACAGAAACAAAGGTTATTGATTGGTTCAAAAGGACTGCATGGAAGAAAAGAAACTGCATGGAAACAGGGTGATTTAGTTGTACGGATCGTTACTTATTCAGATATATTGGAAGAG
>KK119730.1:725857-737731 GCA_000611955.2 Stegodyphus mimosarum | reverse complement strand
CCTACCACCCCATCTGCAATTTCCTTTTTATTTCGTTCGAGCTGATGCATTATTTCCATCGCGTTCTGATCGGGAAAAGAGGTTTATGTCAGAAGAACGAGATATATCTTCGGCTATCGACAATTTGATGAATATTCCTTGTTCCAACTTTGATAAGCCAGAAACGGATTCTGTATAGGCAACAAAGTTAAAAAAGAAAATACGTAATGATCTTTCGATAATGTAAACATGGTCACTTTACAAAATTTAAAACGCAAAATAATATCGTTGGAATATTCGGTACTGGTCTTTAAGCTTGCAGAGACATTTATTCAACTTAGGTTTAGCTTTAATTTTATATTTCTAGTTTAAGTTGCCACTAAAAGTACTGGCAACAATTTGTAAGCACCAGGAGTGCCATCTGTAAATACTTCTTTTCAATTGAATAAAAGGGTCTTTTCAGCCTTCCCACGTGTTGTTATTGATACAGGTGAATTTAGCGAATAGTCGCTTCACAGTTCAGGTAAAGATCTAGCCAGCAAAATTAACTTTAATTTAGCTAGAATTTTACAAATGTTTTCAGAAATATTTTAATTGTTATTCTACTACTGTATTGCTTGATGGATTTTAATTAATAATTTCCCGAGCTTCTGCGGTTCCAAAACTATCGACTTCTTCAGTTAACAGTAATGTTTGATTACCGTAGGTTATTTTGTAGAGACATTAGGTTATTTCGGAAGCAGGAGTGATTGAAAATGAGCAACGCCTTCGCGGGACTCGAACCACGGACCTCTCGAATATGTGTCGAGCGTGCTGACCACTACACCACGAAGGCGTACAAAGAAGGCAGGGGAAATACCTTACATACTCCCCCTTTTAAAGGGCGACTGGGGATTAGAGGCCCCAATCGCCAAATCTGGTGGTGATGAATCATCATCCACCAACGTTTTTAGTTTGGGCGCCAGTGTAAACACATTAGGTTATTTCGGTGGCAGGAGTGATGAAAAATAAGCAAAGCCTTCGCCGAGAATCGAACCACGCACCTCTAGGTTACACGTCGCTGATTACTACACCACGAAAGCACGCTAAAAATGTGGGAGAAAGACCTTACATACTCTCCCTTTTAAAGGGCGACTGGGGATGGGACCGCAATCGCCAAATTGTGGTGGTAGAGAATCATCATCTACCTTGAGAATCATCATCCACCACCTTTTAGTTCGGGCGCCAGTTGTAGAGACATTAGGTTATTTCGGAAAGCAGGAGACATGAGAAACACCTTCGCCAAGAATCGAACCACGGACCTCTCGGTCACTCGTCGAGCGTGCTGACCACTACACCACGAAGGCATGCGAAGAAGGCGGGAGAAATACTTTATAAGCTAACTTAAGGCAATTATTCTTAAGAGCTCGATTTTATAACCTAGCCTATCCTTCTTCCCTCAGCTTACAGGTGTTTCTCGAACCATAACGTTATGAAAATTTAAAGATATGCAATGTGGTTCAAAAGCAGGAATTTCGGTGAACTTTTGCGACATTCGTCGCTGTCTCGTCGAGAACTAGATCTCGTTGAATTCACCAAGCTAAATTTAACTTTTTCTTTGTAAATATTTAAAATTTAGCTACAAAGTAAACTCCTTTCTGTAATACGTCTATGTTAAGGTGACCACACGTTTTTAACAATTTGTTCCGCATCCAGCGGCGTTTTAAAAAAGTCCCGATTTTTGGAAAGAATGCATAACAAGCTAAGGAACGGGCTAGAGAACGGGAAAGGAATATACGGTTTTTCAGCGGCCATCTGGTCATTTTGCCAGGATTTGAGTTTTATATTATTTTTGATAATTTTATAATATTAAACTTTATAATAATAATAATAATAATAATAAATAATTGTTGATAACGGATTATCAAAGTTCGCATTGTTGATCAGTTGTTAGAATTCGCCCACCATTGTTTGGAGTAAATGAACAATGGCATTTTTTGGCTTTGACAACGACGAAAACATTTTGCAACTGCTTCTCAAACATCGTACTGCGTGCTAGTGCTAGTGCTAGTGATGTCAACAAATCATCTATTCAGGTAATTTAGGTAATTTATTTATTTATTTCATAAATGCATAAATTTTCTCGAATTTAGCAGACAGTATACACGTATTATTTATATTTTAAAGTGATTTTTTATTTCATGACTTTTTAAACAATGCCAGCAATCTACTGCAAAAATTCACTCAAATGAGAAATAGGCCAAAGAATAAAATACTACTATAGGTATTTTTTAATGTAGTATATGTGTAAATTGTACTTATCTTGAAATTAAGCAAATATATTGCAATACTATTTTTGCTTCCTATGTAAATTTTTATTGCTCCATATAGACCAAAATTTTAATCCTGAACTGTCCCTCCGATCAATGTTAAAATCTGGTCACTTTAGTCTAAGTGTGACATTACCGTTTTAGGTTATGTTAGAACTTCTGTGGTACATCATCAAAAGAGTTTTAATAAATTTTATTTATTTAAAGTTTAATCTGATTTGTGTTATGTACTGAAATAGTTGCTAAGGTAGAAAACTTGCCAACAGACCGTGTGTAAAAAATCTCATGAGAGCTCAGTTAAGCAAATTTCACATCATTGTTATAAACTTGGATTTTATTTAAGAAGCTCAGAAACCACAGCATACTTAAATTTAATAGGAAAATATATGCAGTTTGTAAAGAATTCTTGCACACCCCGTGCGTCTATCTTATGGTGTAAAGGGTTAGCTCGTCCAGTCAACAACTGAAAGATCCGTGGTTCGATTTCCGGCAGAAGTACAACTGATTTATTTCCTTGGCCGAAATCTTTAACTACCCCTGCTTTGCTTTATTTGACTAGTGGGTCAGCTTACTAGCATTTAAATATGCAGCTCCTATGCATATTTTTTTAACAAGGACAGAGAGGACGTTATTAAGGCGGTTCTCGAACAGCTGAATAAAACGATGATGGTTTTTTGGAAGTATTAAAAGCAATATATATACAGGGTGCTCCTGTAAAGGCAAGTAGAGAGAACCGAAGTAAGCAGATTTTGAAATGAAATGTGTTACTCAGATGTCATACTGAAGTGATCCAGGGCACTATAAAGATAGCATACTGAAGCAGTATAGGGCACTATTGAGCGGGATATAATAGCGTTTTGCTGGCGAGAATTGTCGACATGCATTTTATCTGTACGGATGACGATGAAAAGATAACACCTGCTCAAAGGAGACACACGGAAATTGTTTATTATACATGGCTTTAGTCGCTGCTCCATTTTAGCCGCAGCTTCATAAATAAAATTCCTGTCGACGAGTTTCACGTTCGTATAGAGGTGCATATTGCTTGAAATCCACACGAAAAATTACAATTTACGGCCGCTGATTGCTTTTATTTTCCGCAAAACAGCACCCTGTACCACTTCTACGAGCCATTTTGGTACAAGCATTCAGTTAGAAAATCTGCTTGTTTCGGTTTCCTGTACTTACCTTTACGTATTTTGCCAGATGTTTTTCGAGTACCCTGTATCGTCTGATTATTGCAAGAAATTCTATAGTAACATATTCCATATATTAGCATATTATAAGCGTCTGTAAGTAAATCGCATGTATGTAATGTACTCACATTTGCCTCTGTAAAGTGTATTATTCACATAATTAGATATCAAGGGCGTGTCTCCCAAATCAGTATGTGCTGTTTATGTATGTTATGTTTGCGTAACTATTATTGCTTTGGCTAGTGTATGTCCACCTATTCTTTCTTAACGTCTCCTCCCTCTTCTACTCTTCCTCACTTTCATTACTCTCAAACTTATCTCCTCTTTTCTCTTCCCTTTCTCAATTCCCTTCTTTTTCTTCTCTCTTTATGTTTCTGTCCTATGTTTGCTTATGTTTATAAGTATTTATGTACAATCACAGCATTATGTAATTCTATCACTTATGTAAAGCTGTAACCTCCCCTGTACAGCACTGTAACCTTCATGTTTAAAATCATAAAGAACTCCCGGTGCAGCTTCTTTGAAGCTCCAGAGAGTTGTCGCTTCTAGATAGGGAAGGACGCAGGACACATGCCTGCTTACCTGGTAGAGACATTAGGCATTTTTTTGGAAGCAGAAGAGATGAAAAATGAGCAACGCCTTCACCGGGAATCGAAACAGGGACCTCTCGGTTACGCGTCGAGCATGCAGACCACTACACCGCGAAGGCATGCGAAGAAGGCGGGAGAAATACCTTATATACTCCCCCTTTTAAAGGGCGACTGGGGTTTTGGGGACCCAATCGCCAAATCGTGGGGGTGGAGAATCATCATCCACCACCTTTTTAGTTCGGGCGCCAGTGTAGAGACATTAGTTTTTTTTTGGAAGCAGAAGACATGAAAAATGAGCAACGCCTTTGCCGGGAATCGAACCACGGACCTCTCGCTTACGCGTCGAGCATGCAGACCACTACACTACGAAGGCATGCGAAAAAGGCGGGAGAAACACCTTATAACGTGACACCAAGCGTCCCCGCCCTCCGTCACCTGCATCGTCTGATTAAATTCATTAAGAATGAATGTAATCACTTTTTTAATAATAGTAATAACTAGACTCCCATAAGGAAAAATTAACTGCTAACTAACATAAGCTAAATTATGAGTGTTTTGAGCTTAATTCTTTCGCCCCGGTAGACGCCAAAAGTTTTCTGAAATACCCGTAAATAAGAATTTTTGTTGGAATGGATTTCCTCCCCCATGCCAAGTAGAATGCTACAGCGTTAACAATAACTACTTACTGAAGTGATTGTTTCTCTCTTAGGGATCTTTGTGCGGTGTCACCCACTGTGTGCAGTTTCTCCTTAAATTAGGAGCATCAATAGCTAAGCGTTGACGCTAAACAAAGGACAAAGAGAAGGTGCATTCAAATAACAGAGTTACATTTATTCGCTTCAAAGGAATAACTGGTGTGCCATTCAGCAACTCCCAAAACCAATGAGCCATGAACTAATGTGATGGGGGAAAGCATCAGATTGAGAATGGACCCAGACGTTCGGTCGATCTGCTGATGTTCGAATGCACGGGCGTTTCGGGCGACTTCGCTGTGAAACAGTTCATAATGATTTTGGAAAAAACATTATAATTTTCTCAAATATTTTGCAAGCGTTACTATTCTAAAGTTTAACATTTTATCGCCATGAAAAAGTTAATAATAATTCTGGGAAAACATTATAATATTCTCAAATATTTTGTTCCACATTTTATTTTTGACTTTTTGCAGAAAATCATTATGTTCGAAAGTATATTTAAACTAAAGAGGCGATTATGGAGCAACAGCGTTCACTGTACTACAACAAATTAATATACATATCTTGCACAATTCATATCTGTTCTTTTAACATTTCCTTACGGAGACAGATCGGGGCAAAGGTTTTAAAAGCCCATTTAAAATAAATACCTTAAACCATTTTTTCCACCACCTTGCTGTTTACTGCACATCATCCGACTATTCTCTGATGCTCGTTTTCTTGGCACATCCTGATTGGTTGAAAGAGGATGAAAAGAATAATAATAAAAAAAAGATCGGTAAAAGGGGCTTCCTATTCCACCAATCCTCCTTCTTCGTTACTCCTCAAGAGCGATAGTTCATGGAGAGATAAACGGCTGGATAGGATTCCATTCTAAATCTCACAAAAGAAGGAAAAAAATAGGACGCAAAATAGGAAAAGGAGGAAAACTAGATAAAACAAAAAGGAAAACCCCCAGCTTAGTCTGGTCAGTGATGTATAGAGAATAGACTTAAGGCGATCGCAACCTCGTATATACATACAGCATGATAAAATGCCTGGCCTTAGGCTTACGCTCAAGAGAATGGAATTCTCTATGGAAATGCTTCGAAAATAGGATTCAGATTTTTGAGGTTTTTAGAGGCAAAAACATCAACGAGAAACACTAGGATTTGGAAGCTCAGGAGGATAAAATGTTGGATTTCCTAAATTGATACATTGAGAAGCATATGGAAGAATATGTGACTCATGTATACAAATTTAACGCTTTAAAGAATAATACTTTTGTTGGATATCACATGGTATGATTCTGCAAAATTATTAAACACGTGATTCTAATGATATATAGGAATAACCTCAAACAGGTATATTTTCAAAAGTTTTATATAAACAACAGTTTAAGAGCAGAGCTGAAGTTCTAATAAGATTAGATGAATTTGTCCTGAAATTTGCATGGCTAAATTATTAGATGTTTTATCAATGATTTTTTTGTAACACGACAAATATCATTCAAGTTCTTCCCAAACATGTTTCAGCACATCCATAGCGCAAAAGTTGCTACATTTAAGATCGTCTAAGCTTGTAGGAAAGGGAGGACCAGGCCAGGCTCAGCATTTTCGGCACCCTAGACGATCAATATTGTTGGCACCAGTATAAATTAAATAAATTTAAAATTTAAAATAAAATATATCTTTATATGTTTATCGCTTGTAATAACAACTTATCTCACGCTCTAGGTCTCTGCGTATATCGCCTGCGTCTGGAATCAGCCCTGGGGAGGACACTCGTTACGGAGAGACGGGGGCGCCCTAACTTTACCTTTGTGGTTATACGGGCATGGTCCCACGCCCTCCTGGTTTTTCATATCAGCTCCACCACAGCCAAGGGAGCGGACAAGCCAGTACCAGTACGGTCCCTGTCGAGCCTGATCCCATCCTAGGCACAATACCCGGGTTCTAGTCCTGTGAAGAATAAGGTACAATAGTACCTGATATTTTACCCCCGTGGTTGAGACTGTCTAAGTACAGATCCTAGCCAGTACTTCCCAGGAATTCTCCTGAGTCAACCCCCGGGGGGAACCCTGGGGAGGAAGAAAGTCCCACTCCTTGAAACATCTCACAAGAAGAACTCAACACAATCTTAAGTCCAGACTTCATGGTGCCAAGTTCATAAACGGCCAATACAACTAAGTCAGCCAGGCATAATTTCATCCATACCATTAAATTTGTATAAAACAATGCTGTACTACAGTAACAAAACTTGTTTTTTTCGTCCAAAGGGGCAATTTGCCCAGAGGGATTATTAATTTCGTTTTGGCATTTTGCGTCGATTCACTAATAGCGTTGTTTCACTTTTCAAATTGTTGCCATCAAATGTTATCCCCCTGTATTATATTTAAAGAAATTAAATAATGAAAGAATCTGCATGTTTCTCGCATTGTGATAAAACAACGGTACCTAGAGCCATCCAGTTTTGAATATTGAATGTTGCCACCGAAAATGGGCATCTGGAAGCCCAAATTTGGAATTTGTTTTATTACTGATTTCATATTTTGTAAAACTTTAACAAATTAACAAGCTCAAAGATTTCAAAGCGAGCAATGGCAACACTGTACTGGGAAAAAAATTTTTATCTCTAGCGCGCGACACTGTGTATCGGAAATTCTAAAGATATGCTCTATTTCAATTTTATTATTTTATTTTCGATATTGCTGTTGAACTGAATTTTATGGTTTAAGTGCGAAGAACATGATATTTCATAAAGACAGCACACAACTTGTTACAAAAAAGCCTCTTTGGGCGTAATGTAAAACCTGAAAGCTTTCACCTGAAACCTGAAAGCAAAAAGTTTTTTTTTGGGGGGGGTGCGAGCGTACGAAAAGCTTTTCTGCCAGATTATAATCATTGCTGGACTGACATCAAGCACGATCACGTGATGCTGACGTCGCAAAAAGGAAACTAAAAGAGGAGATCGTACATTGAAGATTTCTTCTCTAAAATGGTATTTAGAGTTTGCTGAAAATTTTCGTAAAAACATTTTTGGATTTAAAAGCATTTAATCTATTAATTTCCTTTAGATTAACCTTGTATTCAGCAATTATGACCACTTATCTATTTAGATGTTTCAACTAATTAATTATAGCGTAAATCCATGTACTAAAGTGGAGCATTAAGCCTCATGGTTTCAATCAAATCACGCGAAAGACAGCTTTTAATATTTAACCATATTTTTCCCTCAACAACGAAAAAGTTCATTAGTTAAAAATTTATTGTATCTTATCTCAGTTTAAAATGTTTACGAATAGCATAACACGAGCATAAAATGTCTGTAGTAATTTCATTTCGCTATCGTAAAGCGCTAAATGCGTACTTTACAGGAGAAATGCATATGTTTATGCAAATTGTACTTGCTAACGCTTAAGTATTTAAGTTCTGGCTTTTTGCCAAGGACAGAGTAAGAGACCTCTTGCTATGCGGCTTCACGCGAGCTTGCCATCAGTTACTGTTTGCCTTTAAGGCGAGAGATTTTAATCCTCTTGAAAGCTAAAGACGTATTGTAGCTTTCCGCAGTTTGCGAACTACAGACGTAGTCATTTAAAAGGCCAGTCTTAGTGCTAGTCATCAGTGTAAAATATTAAAAGTTAGCTCTTATTTAAATTTTAGTTAATTAGTAGTCTTATATTCTTTTACGTTCAGACTACAAGTGGTTGGTCTTTGTATCCCGAAGTGCGGGAACGTCTGTAAAATCGATAAGCAAATAAAGGGGAATTTTAACCTTTCTTATCTACAATTTACCACTACCTTCTTATCTATAATTTACCACTACTCTGACCACTACACCAGAAAGGCATGCGAAGATAGCGGGAGGAATACCTTATACACTTCCCCCTTTTAAAAGGCGACTGGGGATTAGGGGCCCTAATCGCCAAATCGTGGTGGTGGAAAATCATCATCCACCACCTTTTAGTTCGGGTGCCACTTGTAGGGACATAAGATTATTTCGAAGCAAGAGATGTGAAAAATGAGCAACGCCTTCGCCGGGAATCGAACCACGGACCTCTCGGTTACGCGTGGAGAGTGCTGACCACTACACCACAAAGGTATGTGAAGAAGTCGGGAGAAATACCATATAATGTATTGTAGTTTTTGCATTCCGCTCACTACATGCGTAGTGTTAAAAGGCCAGTCTTCGCGTTACTACTCTCTGTAAAGCATCTAAGTTTAGTTCTTATTTAGTTAAGTTAGCTCATTTCTTATTTTCTACGTTTTAGACCATAAGTGCTGGTCTCTATATCCCGAAGTTCGGGAACGGCTGCACACTGTGAGAAATAAAGGGTAAATTTAACCCTTCTTACCTTTGTTGTATCTTCTACACACGCACAAACATAGCTTTTAGTAAGCTCCCTGTTCCTACACAGGATATATAGTTATGTTTCCGAAATTAATTAGAAGAAACAGTAGTTCTGATAATTTGACCAGACAAACGGGCTGGCTGCATGGGCGTTTTCACGGTTTTCCCTAGGTATAACGTGGATACGAGCTAGTTTCCCTTAGAAATTACTCCACAAAAGCATCTCTCCCGTCACAAATATCCCTAAGTGCATTGCCAGTATTAAGTAAAGCGAACCATACCAATCATACTACGATGACATTACTTGGCTGATCGTTTCCATTTCGTTTTCGTTGCTCTCTCTCATCAAGATGGTTCTATAAAAATCAACGTTCTTCGATAAATTACGCTATCCAAAACGATGCGACGAGCCATCTGTGATAAATGATGCATCTCAAAAACGGCAAGAGCGCTGGAGAAAATACAAAAGTTCCCATAGATGTTTCTCAGAAGTTGAATAATAATTCTTGAACATTTCAAACAGACTATCCAATATGCATTGTTCCCGAACGCAAGCGTAATGTTATCGATAATAGGAACATCTATGAAACAGAAATTTCTTGTGTAAGTGACAACTCTCGAGGCTTCATGTTTAAGTAACTATTTATTTTTGTTTTCAAGTTTCAGGTACCGTTTTTGCTCCTACTTTGTAAATCAATATTTGTTAGAAAGTACGCAAGTTCAACAAGTATTTAGAAGATAGTCGTGGACAGAAACGGAAGCTATTAGAAGGCAGTGAGCAGTGGGAGTTTCCACAAACTCTCTGGACTTGGTCTTATCTGTAAGTGAATTTAATAAATAGATAATAACTTCATGCCTATAGCAATGAATTGTTTTGATCTGAGCTGATTGATAGTAGATGTTCAGTTGACCTTCTCCTTCATAAAGTTCCGTTTGGTTTGGTTTACTTAATTAAGGCAAAACCTCGAGAGCTATCTGCCTAAGGGGAGGGATGCCTTCCTGGAGGACCTCTCAAGGGGAACTGCCTCGTATACACGTTACACACAGAGAAAAACACCACGAAAACATCCATGCAGCCAGCCCGTTTGCGGGATTCGAACCTCGGACCAAACTAGCACTGTTTAGCAACTTTACCGCTGGGCCGCTGGTTCCGAAGGCTTCCAATTAGATAATGCGTTTTCACTGTTAACACTTTAATTAAGATCTAGTTCTGCAAGTTGCACAGAATTTTATTTTTAATTTAGCTAAGTTACATAAACTAGTGATGGCCAAAGAATATTCTTTTTGCGCCAGAAATTGCCAGTCTGCTGCTGTACGCTCAAAATACCATTTGGACATACGATAAATCTATGGTTTATTGATACCTTTGAACAACTCTCCCATTTTTTATGCCCGTTTCGTATTTGGAAGCAATTTTTTTTATCTTATTTAGAAGTAGCTTTAAGTATTTACTGAATTACAATATAAAGCATTAATAAGGAACGTCGAATAAATGAATTTATATCTAAAAACTTCATCTGGTAGACTTTATTTCGGGAGAATGCTTTATATTCTACTTGCATGAAGGTATCAACGATGCCCACCGCCCGCAGAGAAAACCAACAAAAGTAATGTAAGATTAATAAGTTAGGAAAAATTCGAGAAGTATTACGGATCCTTAACAAGATAAACATATCCCCATTTTTGCTATTCTGTATTCAGTAGTTTCGAGAAAAACTTTACAGCTCCACCAGAAACCTAGGGCATTTTGCCAGCTAAAAAAACAAACAAACTTGGGAATGAAAGCGTAGCTCACGTCATCTAATGACAAACAACTTCAATCACCCACCGCAGACCCAAAGTTCTATAACAACAAGGAAAAGAAATAAACAGTAATGGATAGATATGGAGGTTCCGACCTCCTAAGGGTTGGAAGGAGAGGCCCTGACTATCACTCAACCCTGCATGATGGACGACATGTCGATCTGACACCTCATCATCAAAGACCGGACGTGACGTAGGACGTCCACAGCGATGTTTTTGCCGGATGTTTTGGACAACCTGAATAACTGTTGCGCAGTGTTATTGTTTATGGAAATTATTACGGGGAATGTATTGGCATGTTTTACAATCCACTTAGCAAATATTTCACATAGTACATTGAAAGTGGCTGAAATTTATGAGATTTAATTGCTTCAAAATTACACAAAATGCTGGTATGATATACAAAAAGCAACTCTTCTGGCTTACATTTTTGCCGCGGCTTGAAATTTGTTTTGATATAGAAATGAAACATCTTTTCTCAAGACTATGGTTACGGGTATTGCTTTGAAACGTGTTTCATTTAAAGAAAACAACTTTACTATTGAGTACACTGACAGCTTGTAGCGACATACAGTGTCAAGAGTTACATAAATCATATGAAGAAAGTGATATCATCAAATACATCAAAAGCAACTGTACGAATTCTGCTCATCACATTTGCCTAATGAATTCTTCCTTAATTAACATTTATAATTTTAAACTACACGGTGGGGCAGTCATTTAAAGAAAACAACTTTACTATTGAGTACACTGACAGCTTGTAGCGACATACAGTGTCAAGAGTTACATAAATCATATGAAGAAAGTGATATCATCAAATACATCAAAAGCAACTGTACGAATTCTGCTCATCACATTTGCCTAATGAATTCTTCCTTAATTAACATTTATAATTTTAAACTACACGGTGGGGCAGAGTAGTTTGCTTATTTTCAAATTCAATAAAAGAAAAAGTAATGCGCAATATATATAC
>KK119730.1:678467-705235 GCA_000611955.2 Stegodyphus mimosarum | reverse complement strand
ACTGTCCAGATTTGTTGATTCTAATAAATCTTGGGAAGGGCTGTCCAATTCCATGGTTACTCCAAAGAAAAATGTACTTTTTCTAATGTCGGACAACGCATTCCTTCGCCGGATGTTTGAGTAGATGCAAGATAGACTGGCCACTGGTTTCAATGCAGAGCCGGAATGCAGATAAAGCTGTCCTGGTTAAAGTTATTACTAGATTTCTAAGTTTGTAAGTTTCTGTGGACATGCGCCACCAGTGTGGACCAGACAAAACAGAACATTTACAGAAACCGCAGGTAAATAATGCGCCGGAAGGCATTCCAACCAAACAGAAATGTGAACTGAGAAGAACTTGTGTTGACATATCATTAAGTCGCTTTCAGAAAATACTGAAGAATAAATCAAGGAAGAATAAATTGATGTCAATGAACTAGAACCTTTCTACAAAATTTTCTATATCAAAGAACTGAATTTGAAAGGTAAGCAACAGAAAAACGAATGAATAAGAGGTCCTGTGTTCGATTCCTAGATTTTTGGGTTAAATGAACCTCTGGGTTAATTTTCGGGTTAAATTAACTTTATAACTCTTAAATCATATTTGGTTTCCTTTGGCCACCCAGATCACCTGATATAACGCCGCTGGACTTTATCCTTTGGGGATTTGTAAAGGACAACGTTTACAGGAGAAGAGTGTCGAACATTTATGTCCTAAAAGCCAGAATGACAACCGCAATAGCCTCTGTGGATGCCGACATGCTTGCCGGTACCTGGCGTGAAACTGAATATAGACTCGATATTCTCCGTGCGACGAAGGGGGCACACGTGGAAGCTCATGGACAAGGGTCATTAAACTTTTTGAGTCTATCTAACCATTTATGTTATTAATTTGAATCTATCTTTATTATCTGATGAGTTATTAAACATCAAAATGGGTCCGGGACTTTATAAACACCCTGTACTTCTTTACTTCGCACAGAGAAGTAAAAAGGATGTAATTTGTCAGTCCTGGTGAATTTTAACCTAAAGGGAAGATAAAGATGTTAAGAAAAGGATTGTAGTATCAGAAGTAAAACATTCAAATGTTATGTTTTCATTGTTCTTCCAGATGTTCTCCAAAAATTAAGAAATACCGTGGAGACATTTTTCATTTTGTCATACTGGATCACGGGTCTATGAATCTTGCGTTCAAATCCTTCTAAACTTTCCAAGCTGCAGTGTCTATAATCTTAAAGAAAAATAATCCCTACTAATTCTGTAATAACCAAAACCAGAAATATTTTGAAAAGGAAAAAGTGTAAAATTAATTTTATAGAGAAAACTGATGCTTATTCTAAGAATTCTGAAACAATAACATCGGGAAAAGTCTTACTATGGAAAATTAAAAAGAAGACATTTTAAATTAATTACACAGCTAATTTTGCTTTTAGTAAGAGCTGTTTCATAAATTGTGCTTTATAGCATTACACCTTGTTTATTTCTCAGATTCAAAATATTGTATAATAAGATGTTACAATGGAACTTTATAATATGACAGCGAAAAATAAAAATATTTTATTTTGATGTTATTTTTCAAATATAATTTCAATATATTAGTATTTTTTTAATAAAATGTATCAATGTTACAATGTTTTAAAAGAAAATCATCGAAAAATTATCACATCTCGGTATTAAAAATTTTCCATAAAAACTGATCTTAAAATCGCCAAAATGTTCGTAAGTCCCCAAATATAGAACCGTTAAATAAAAGAATTCAGATCACCAACAGCGAAAAGTTGTTTAAGAGCTTTTCATTAGAAAAAACGAATTTCGAAATGCTTATGCGTCACTTCTTGCTTAGAAACTCGAGTATTCCACCGTTTATATTAGAAACAGGAACAAATTATAACCCATTCAAAAGATAACCATGTATATCATTGAATCGCCAAAAATATTGCTCCAAAATGCTAATTCACATTCAAAGTGGCAGTCGTAAAAACAGAAATTTCAGATGATTAAAATTAAGGACCTTCTGCCAATTTTGGCCGAAATTAAGGAGTTTTAAGGACCAAAAATCGATTCCAAGAAACTAAGGACTTTTAAGGACCGTACGAACCCTGATTTAAATAACCTAATGATCCTACAATTATAATCCTAAAAATTACGCAACTCTAATACATCTAGAGACTAAAATAGCTATAAGATCTAAAAATAACTCATGATTACAGTTTCATTCGACCATATCCAAATCTGAAAACTATATTAAGAACATTTTTAACATTTCCAGTCCCTTTTTTTTACGTTGAAACAAACATAATAAAACATAACTCAAAATAACAAAAACTTGAGAGAAAAAAACTCTCAACATGTATTCTGTCTATTGACCATGACCTGTCTATTGACTAGTGATCTGCGATTAAAAATAACTGTAAAAGTTGTGATATTGTGATTTAAAGCACATTTATTGAATACAAATTCAACTTGCACTGCGTATAGGGTCGCTCGTATACCATTTCGCCTCATGTGAAAAAATACCTAAGGACGTCTTTGGTGTTATCATTAAAAAAACGTTTATTGTCAGGAAAACATTTTTAAAAAAATTCCTCTCATGTCTATATCATCCGAATTCAATTTACATTATGTGCAAAGTAAATGTACTGCCAGATTCCAGAATTTTATGATGAAAATATAAAAAGATTCCTGTTTTCAGCAGACGCTTTGTGGTCAATAATGTCCGACACCGTTGTTAGTCACAGGTTTCATCCAGCGCGGGCAGTAAAGCTTAATCTCACATTGTCCGTCTCTTCTTGTTTATTTAGGGGCTTATTTTTATTATTTTTATTTCATCACAAGCGTCGAATATGTTTTTATACAATGTATTCCCGAACAGAACGAAGCGGGGAAAACACTTCACATTTCCCCCTCCCCTGTTCGTTTTATTCCTTTCTAGAAATTGGTAAGAAAAATATTCTTTATTTCGGCATGACGCATATTTGAAGAAAACAGAAATAAGACCCGAATTTAATATGTGAAAAACAATATTTCTGAACTTAAACGTTGCAGCAATCACCACTGCGTTACATGCTTAGGATATTGGATGGGAAAAACGTCCGAAGATTTGCCTAAATTGCCATCAGACAAGTTTTTAATGAAACTTCGAGATAATAGGTGGAATTTAGTTATTATATTTAGCTTAGTAATTAAGAAAGGGTAAGTAAAAATGTTTCTCAGGCCTTTTTTTATAACATTTAGTCTACTAAAGGGGGAAAATAATAAAGAAAATCACTACCTCTGCAAGTAGGAAAATCATTTATTCTTTCCGATGAGCATAGCAACAAACGCGTAACGCTCTCTTTTTATCAAGTCTTTCCATCTTTCAGATGGCAAGAAATTACATTCAATTCCTTTAACTTTCCGTTTACTTTAAAATCACATTTTATCATCGTTTAAAATAATGAAGCTACTACTAATAAAGAATTATTTCGCATGATTTGAAAATCCGTCATTGTAAGCAATAACACAATATCAAAAAACCTCCAGAATTTAATAAATTGAGTTACAAATACCGAAATCCCGGAAAGATGAATACCGAAAGTTTGGATATTGTCTGATCTATGAGATGATGCAATGGTAGAATTCTCATGTTTAATTTTATTGAGCAAGGATATGTGAAAAAAAGTCAACATTAAATTTTTAAAATACAGAAATAAATAGATTAAACCATACCAAATTTTGAAAACAAATTGCTGCTGTGTAATATATTGTTATTACAAATTAGGGTAAAAGTTTACAATTGGGTGCCTCTTGGTTTTTGGCGATTCTGTTTTGACGCCAAGATCGGCGCCAATAAGACACAATTTCAAGATAGCCGCTACACAAAACCAAAACAAGAAGTCGAAGAATTTCACAAACTCCGTGTCCATGTACACATCGACCTATTTTCACTTAAAAAAACATCAGAGAATTGCACAAACTTAGTCATTGCACATTGCCTGGACTTTGTCCATGAGCACATCGATTTATTTTCAATTAAATAAGTCAAGAAGTTAAAACCATGTTAAAACTCTCATGGTAACCAGAAATGGGGTTTCATCGCCAAAACTGAACAAAATTTTTCGCCAATCGAAAGGGCACCCAATTCTACACTAGAGCCCAAATGAGTATTTGTGAAAACTTCTAAAAAAATCGATTAAGGTAATTTTAAGATTCAAAGATAATTTCAAGATTTAACTCTAAAAAATTAACAGAGAAGTTGAGCTGCATAAAATCGTGTAAACATAGAATTTCTATTAACCCCACCATAGTACTGAGTTAGTAAGTCTTAAACCTTAAAAGACGAGAAGTGTGAAAGATACTGCGAGCAACAACCAAGACTAATGTAAAATCACTAGACACGAAGCTACTGAATTATTGAAATATTCGATAGTTTGTTTGTTTTAGCAGCCTGCATATTTTCGCTGGGTCAGAATAATACGCAGATTATTGACCTACGTAAGAATAATCAGCAAGTATCGTCTATACTTCAATGACCTGCATGATTTCTTAACTTAGGTTTCAATAATACATTAATTACACCAAAATATTCCTCCAACAAAAATTTACACACTTAGAAATACCTAAAAATGACTTCTCTATAAATAGCATTCTCAGGCAAAAAAAGAAAAAAATATCGATATACAGGGTGTCCCGGACCCATTTTGATGTTTAAATAACTCATAAAATAATGAAGATATAAATAAACTTATGACATTTATTGACGGAATAACTTATATATTTTCCTTTTCAAGTTTGAATATCTTTACTTTTGTAAATATCGTCTGCGCGTGTGCTTCATTTCAGATAATTTCATTTTCCAGTCTAAATATCTCTACTTTTCTAAATATCGTCTGCTTATTAATTGCATTTTTCCCTCTTTTGTTTTTGGCAACTATTGCAATGTTATGTTTACTTTTGATGTGTTTGTTCTAGTACTTTTTATGTGATGTTTTATTCGACCGGATATTAAAGACTGCCTCCGCAATAGTCTCTGTGGATGCCGACATGCTTGCCGGTACCTGGCGTGAAATGGAATATCGACTTGATATTCTCCGTGCGACGAAGGGGGCACACGTGGAAGTTCATTGACAAGGGTCATGAAACGTTTTGTGTCTATCTAACCATTTATGTTATTAATTTTAATCTATCTTTATTATTTTATGAGTTATTAAACATCAAAATGGGTCCGGGACATTATATACACCCTGCATATTATAGTATAAGCAGAGGGAATAATAAAAGTCGAAGAATGTCAATAACCTTCGGAAAATATTTACTTCTTATATGTATACGAGTTTACAAGGCACAAAACACTCCATAGATCAACAGGTCCGTCTAGTCAGAAAAAACAGTTGAAATTAGGTTTCTGCAAATTATAATCTCAGAAACTGGGCTATCAGTATTCAACTCAAAGAAATCCTTCAGTTTTAAATCTTGAAAAACATTAAACAGTTATGATCAGAGTTATGTGTTAAAATGAAGGGCGAATTAAATTTTCTGTTCGGATTTGAATCATGGCTCAAAATTAAGCTCTTAGAGCACCGACCGAATTTGCTAAAAATCCTGAAGTTAGAATATACAAAAATATTCCTTTTCAAAACAGCATAATTTTTTATCCTCAGTTATTTATCTATAAGCATACACTGCGGGAGAAAAAAAAGAAATGGGACAGTTCTACATATCCCGTTCTACTGGGCCGATTGACGAAATTCAACTTCCGTTTTTCATGACTCGAAAGCGCGACTTAGGATTTGTACAGTAGAAGTCCAGAAATCCGCAATGCTTGGGACCAGAGGTTGTGCGGATTTCAGGGCAGAAAAGCCAAATCATAATATTCAGACTAAAAGTGCAAAGTAAATAAAGCATATTAGATACATTTACTTAAATTATTATGTACAATAATATACATTTTACATTATTCTATTGCATGCATTAAATTTATATTTATATATATATATTATATTATTCATTTATATTAGTGATTACAGGAATATTTTAAAGCATTAAGGATATATACAATAGAGACGTGTAAAAATAAGGGATACTAATAAAGCATAAAATATTTCATTTTTTTTACTTGTTTCAAACATTTTTCTGATAGAGGTTTGTTTTAAAACTTTAGGTGCTCCAGGGTAAGTTTTTTTTTTTTTTTTTTTTTTGTAAATTCTACAGTGTCATACTTCTGTTGTTCTAAATATTTTAGGCATTTTTCGCCATGTTCCAAACCCACATTAAAAGATGTTTTCTCACTGTCATCAAATTCGTTATCTGTGTCGGTGTCGGAATCATTTTCTTGCTTTGGGGAGTTCAAAACAGAGCCAATGATTTCATTATCCGTTATCTGATATGCCAGCGTTGGCTCATCTGAACACATCATCCATATTGAAAACCTCTTCTGCGTTAAGATCGTTTTTCTGCCACTAACACAGAATCATTATTATTCTGCAATTATGACGTCATTATTGGATATATATTTTTTCTTCGGTATTTCATTCTCCATTCTGCGGTTTCTGGAACCTATAAATTGAATGTTTATATTTTGAGAGACAGTGCTGATTTCAGGGGTTGGCGGATTTCAGGTATTTGACTGTATTAGATTTACATACAGCATTGTTCTCATATAGGTATTTTGACAGAAAATTCGACTTTTTCTGAAATGACATGCCAATTTTTTTCCATATTTTGATTCTTTCTACGACTCAAATTATGCCAAACAGCCAAGTTTTGTAAAAATCGCACGAGTCGGTTTTAAAAAAATTATCTCTCAAAATTTTGGCTCCTCAATGTTAATTGAATTTGGTATATATTTACTAATATCTCTTTTTTATTAAACTTGTTTGATTCTTTCTTTCATATTTCGAGGCCCACCAGCGGCCGAGCGGTAAAGACGCTGAACACTGGTAGTTCGGTCCGAGGTTCGAATCCCGCGAACGGGCTGGCTGCATGGGCGTTTTCGTGGTTTTCCCCATGTGTAACGTGTATACGAGCCAGTTTCCCTTAGAAAGTCCTCCACGAAGGCATCCCTCCCCTTAGGCAGATAGCCCTCGTGTGCTTTGCCGTAACTGAATAACCTAACCTAACCTTTCATATTTCGAAATTTAGGTTCATTCCAAATAAAATTTGCCCATTTTTATGATTTATTTTTTAAATTTTTATTTTTAAATAATTTTTATAAAAGTTTCGGAAAACATTTTGGATAACCTATAAAGTTTTTAATATCATCTTAAAGTAGATGTATTTCTAAGCACACGTGCAAAAAATTAGAGATTTTTATTCAAAATTTCCGAAGATATACGTGAATTTACATTTTGGCGCGTTTTGAAATTTGGCGTACTTATTATTAACAATAATAACGAAAATGTGGTTTACGCCCTGTGGTAAAATTATTTGAAAGTATGAACGATGACTTTTCCCTCTTTCGTAGGCAATGAAAAAAAGGAAGGGGAAATAGGTTGCTATAAATTAAGAAGTTCGTTAAGGGAATTATTCTTGGCGAAAATTGAAAAAAAAATTCGCCAAGGTAAATTTTTTAATTTTCCATAAATTTCTCACCAAAAATTACAAAATTTAATATCTAGGCATAATTGGAGTTATAAAATCGAAATATGAAAAAAAAATGGTACGTTATTTCAGAAAAAGCCCGATTTTGTGTCAAAACACCTATGTTAAAACAATGCTATGTATAAATCTGATGCATATCCTAAGTTGCGCTTTTGAAATATGAAAAATGCAATTTGAATATCGTCAATCAGCCCAGTAGAACGGAGATATAGAACTGTCCCATTTTTAGTTTCGGAACATTTTTGTGCCCTTTTCTGAGAAACGATTTCTAAAATGTTGGATAGCTTCTTTATGTGTTGTTGCTTATCCTCGAAAGTCCTGTTATATGTCAGATCAGCTTCAGAAGGTTGTTGACCGTCAACAAATCAATACCAGTTACTATCAGTTACGACATCCATCAGTAGTCGTACAGAAGCCTCTTTACTAAAACTCTTAAGAATAATTAAAGCGACACTTGTTTTACATTTACAATTATTTTTCTTTTTGAAGTCTTACTCTAGGAATTAGTGGCATTTATCTATATGTTACAAAACTGGACTACTAAAAAATCAAGCCATCCTTTACATTGTTTCTTCTCGCGTAACGGTCCGCACATCCATCTAAGAATTCGAAGGCTGATTACGTTAGGTTGTTTAAATATGACAAAGCACACGAGGGCTATCTGCCTAGGGAAAGGGTTGCGTTTATGGAAGACTCTCGAAAGGAAACTGGATCGTATTCACATTGGCGAAAATCACGAAAACAAACCATGCGGCCTGAAACAGAACCTGAGTCGAAATCCCAATATGCAGGGTACTTAGCTACTCGGCTACTGGTAGGGTCTTGAAGGCTGGAGTTCCAACTTTGAACAAGGCTACGCCAAAGGCAAACTCTTTCGTCTTTAAAATGTCTTAACAATAATTGATCAACTGAATTTCTTAGGATGGTGAACGGAAAATAAAATTTTTTTTTTTCGAAATCTGGCCAAACATTTCATTTGAGTCAAGTAATACATATCATCATCTTACAAGGGTAACTCTTTCCACAAGACTCATTTCCGATAGGTTGGGAACCATTTAAAGTTCGAATTCTGACTTTAATCGAAACGGCAAACAAATTGGCGAAATTTCTCAACGTTTTCATTTCTAATGACCACTGCTCAGAAAGCACAAAGATAAAAGCAAGCTTCTTCAATGCTTTACAATGCTTTATTCCACACACAAAAAAAGTTCTTTTCGTTGTTTATAATGCATATTTCTCTTATTTTTCATTCTTTATTTTGTACTGAAACACTACCATTTTCTTCTGCCTTCATAATTCTTTCTTTCCTTTTTTGGTTTGCAATGCAGTTTTTTCTTCCTCCTTCCTTAATTTAAGTCCTTACGTTTTTGTATTTTCATGCTTTAATGTCCTTTTTGCGGGACGAGAAAAGAAAATAGGCTCTGGAAGATGCTACTGTGGATGATAAACGTTTTCGTCTGTGGTTATTCCCTAAGCGATGCCCACGAACACTAATAACAGGCAGTTAAGGAGAAGTTTTATACGTTTATTGGGTTTAGGAATTGTACCATTTGGTGTTACCTCCTTTTGTTTTGAATATTCAGATGTCTAATGTGCACTGGAGGAGGTTTTATTGAGAAAACGACTCTCAAATAAAAATAATTTTTTTATAAGCATTTCAGTAAATCATTTGTTGCAACAGCTCGTGCGCGTCAAATAAACAGAAAATGCAGTAACAAGAGAAGTACTAAACTCATGGGATGCAATAATTCACCAAGTTTCCCAGGTAAGAATTTGCTTATTTTTTAACATTTAATGCAATAAAAAGATTTATTGAGTGTAATGGAGCTTTTATATTTATTATAAACTGAAGCAAAATTATACGTTTCTCAATGGTAATGTGCTTTTGTTCGCACTGGAAACTCAGTTCAAAATTATAACTGAAGTAAAATTCTATAGCTATAATTTATATTTAAGAAAAACATTTATGGCTTAAAGAATAACGAAGTGCTACCTAGAATACATAAAACCCATAAATAACAAAACAATAACAATTGAAGGAATAATGAAATGTTGGACTTAGAGTTAAGCAAAAAATAAATGATGATGAAGTAAATAATGGAAATATTGTACTTTAGATATTGATTATTCATGGAACAATAAAATATCTAGTTGTAACGAAAGTTTTCTACCAAACAACGTTCTTAATCAAGTTAGAAAAAAAACATAAAAACAGTACCTTTAGTGAGGTTACTAATCACCATCCAAATCTATAATGTTCTGCAACGTTTTAGTAGTTTTTCAAAGCCTTCGGCCCAGAAACTTGCTCACCACGAGTCCAAAAACAGATAAGCCTCATTTCGGTCTTCCTATGCAGAGCGGAAGATAGCACCAGCAAGATGTAGTTGAAGGCGGGAAAAAAAGTTCCGGAGAAGCGGTGTCGAGGCTATAAGGTAGGTGTGGCAAAAAATCGCAATTCGATTCCGTACAAAGTCGAACTGGTGAATGCAAACACGCGTGGTCTCACATTATCTTGATGGAACATTACCTTTTTGCGCCAGAACTCAATTTGGCGTTTTTGTTCGACACGGAATAATATCTCGCTGTGCACTTAAGTGTCCAGCGTTTTACATTTTTCCAGATACACTTTGTGGATAATACCACGGCAATCCCACCTGATACAGAATGATCTTTTTGTTAGTCAAATTGCACTTTGCGACGCTTCCGACGGGATCACCGGCGCAGATCAGCCCCCTTTACGGCCTGTGTTGTTGAAATAAATCCACTTTTCATCATAAGTGACGAAACTGTCCAGAATTTTGTCCTTGCGATGATATTCGAGCAGATTAGTGCAGGCCCGAACACGTCTGTCCTTATCTGCTTGAGTCAGCTCATGTGAGACTCAGCGATTGAGTTTGTACGTCAAGTTTAAGCAAAGCATAGCGGGATTAATCGACATGAATGACACTAACGTCTAACTCCTTAGCAAGCTCTCGAATACATACATACTAATTTTCTTCCACAAGTTCTTGCAGGCTGGCCAGAGTATTCTGCTTCTTGAACGTCTTCGTTTTTGAACTTTCCGTACCAAACCTTCACAATATCATATGATACAACATTAGTACCTAAACCTGCACACGTGATTTGGTGACATTCTGTAGCTGACGTTTTGGAGCAGAACTGGAAGTAAGTGATGATTCTACTCTGGTAGCGTATTAGTTCCATTTCAGACGCCTCGCACTTAATGATAACGATATCATTTTACAAACTAACTGCACGACACAGTGTTCTAAAGTTGACCTCTTTCTTTCAAATGCTAAAAATCGTTTGACAAAATCTGATTAAACGCGCCAACGCGAACTTGCGCAGACGATATTTACGGAGGCGGAAAACTTTCGTTGAAGCCTGATGTTACTAATGTGGCATTTTAGTTCAGTTTAAGCAGTTTTAATTTTAATTTTGAGTTTCCTCTATGCATTATTTCGTCATGTACTCGCCATTTCAGGGAATTATGCTGACTTGATTGGCGAACGTTTTAGTAGAATGCGAGGGAAAGAATTCATATGGTTAGGTTAGGTTATTCAATTATGGCAAAGCACACGAGGGCTATCTGCCTAAGGGGAGGAATGCCTTCGTGGAGGACTTTCTAAGGGAAACTGGCTCGTATACACGTTACCCATGGGGAAAACCACGAAAACGCCCATGCAGCCAGCCGGTTCGCGGGATTCGAACCTCGGACCGAACTACCAGTGTTCAGCGTCTTTACCGCTCGGCCGCTGGTGGGCCAAGAATTCATATGACTCAGTACATTAGTTCAATGTTTGGCTGTGAAGAACACCCATCGCGCTTACCAACTATTTATCGAACGCCGCTGCTCGAAAGGAAATTAGAATTTCTAGTCGTTACCTTTAGGAGTAAGTTAAAATTTGAGGTAAAAATGCATATTACGGGCTGGTTTGGCGCATTTTCGAAAAGTCGCCAAATCGGTTATTTTCGCGGGTTTTAGAAAGTCACTAACTCATCATATCGCCATATTAAACGGTTGCGAATGTGAATGAATCATGTAAACATGCAAAAATATCTAAAACAGACGTTCAAGAAAAACAACGATAAAGTATTTGAAAGTTAGTAACTATGTATTTTATGGCATCAACAATATTAAAACTTTTCATAATAGATACCATTTTTAAGACAGTAGCAAAATGGGGTAAAACGCTTTAGCACGAAATTTAAGAAATTGTAATAAGCAGTAAATGAGCAATAAATGACCAATAAATGACCGGAAAGCATTCGGAATCATATTTAATATAAAACTTTAAAAAAAATGCAGAAGAAAAAAAAAGTAAAATTCAAAATTTCGATTTACTGAAACATGAGCAATAGTATAGTAAAAAAAAACACAAAAAGTGGTTAAACACCTTTAACTACGTAATTTAAATTTTTACAATAAATTTTTATTTATAATAAATAGTAGAAACTCGCATTTGTTTATATCCACACTAAAATGTAACAATAGAATGGAGATGAAATTCAAAATGGCACGCTCATTCAACAACGACTCTACGGCTCATTTCAACCATGTGCTTAACCACATATAATGGACACACACGTCCATTGACACAAATCTGTCGCATCTTTAATTTCAAGTAATTTCGTACTATTTTTACTCTTAGGACATTCGTACATTTTCGCAATCAAACCATAATTCATGCACCATTCTAACACACATCTTTCACCCTTATCATGCAACTGAATCAAATAAGCAAAATCCACACGTTCAACTCTTTCGATGTCAGCCATTTGCTTATGAACTTAATCCAAACAAGAAGAAGAAAATGTATTACCGAGCATTGCAGGTTTGGCCCTGAAATTTCAAATTTCCTCAAAATGTCATGAATAAATGATATTTTCTTGATTATAATATCAAAGCGACTAGCTTATTTTGTACCTCGATTCCTTGGAGTTCTGCAAATGCCGATGAAAATACACAAAAGTAAGAAATTCATTTCAACAATGATTATCGCGGACTACCTCTAGCACCCATTATCTCTTCAGTCTCACAATTTATGTGCCAGTCATTACCAATAAAGACTACGTGACTGGCACACGGAAATAACAATGCGATCTAGGGAAAAAAACACCAATACAGGGATGTCCCGCAAAACAATTATGTACGGCTAAAAGTCGGAAAGCTACAACAGACTTCCGACAGGGCTCATCAGGAACATTAGTCTCTATTAAGGCTTCCTATTTCTAAGAAGAGATTTCATCTTCTGGAACCTGATGATGTTTCAGAACTATAAATCTAGATACAGAAAGTTTTATTACGTGACAGGTTATTATCATTAGGGAAGTACACAATTTGTGGTGTGCCTCAAAGTCTTTTACAAAGCAATGAAAGCCATTTTCGGAATTCAGAGAAAAATTTATGCTCACCCATAAACAGAATAGAGAACCAATAACTAAAGTCATGATATCTTATAAAAATCTGACTAGCTTTTTGTATAGTTTTTTTCAGTAGTGCTTTAATTTTAAATTTATTGCAGGAGTGTCGGGAAAAGAAACGATAAGAATTGAGACCAACTGTGTTATGCAGATTTCTTTGTTTCTATTAATGTTTTTTTCCTTCTATCTTAATTATTGTCGTTTGACGAAACGCGTAATGGAGTTTAGCTGTGCTCGAAATTGTCACGCTTTTCCCTTGATAAGTCCGCGATAAACTCGAGTTAGCCTAAATTGCCATTTACTGCCATTCTTTGTAATTTATTTTGGTGTTTTAATATTTAATTTAGCTTGGGCTTAAAATAGTTTTTAATTATTTACGTGTTTTAATTTTTTAATCTTTTAAATGTTGAATTTCTTCAATACCAACATTTAGTTTTTTAGTTTTTTTTTTTTTGCAATTACTTTTACTTTTTAGTAATTATTTTTCGTTCACGTTTTTTTAAACTCTGAAACGTACGTATCAAATTTACTTTTAGGCGACTGCTTTTAGAATTTTACTCTTTTTGTTTATCTATATATTTATATATTTTTGGTGTGGGCGATTGCCCCCAGAAAGGGAAGTGCACAACTACATGCTATAGCAGTCCCATATACAAAAGTTTAAAGCTCTGAAGCTACTCGTTTTTAGGTTATGCGAGATACATACATATATACATACGTACAGACACCACGAAAAAATCTCTTCTGAATGCATTATAAGGTATATCTCCCACATTCTTAGCGTGCCTTCGTGGTGTATTGGTCAGCACAATGAGCCGGTATTTCAGAGGTCCGTGGTTCGATGCCCGGCGAAGGCAGTGCATATTTTTCATCGTTCCTGTTTCAAAAAAAAAATCCTAATGTCACTACACTGGCGCCCGAACTAAAAAGGTGGTGGATGACGATTCTCCACCACCGGGATTTGGCGATTGGGTCCTCAAAACCCCAGTCACCCTTTAAAAGGGGAGAGTATGTAAGGTATTTCTCCCGCCTTCTTCGCATGCCTTCGTGGTGTAGTGGTCTGCATGCTCGACGCGTAACCGAGAGGTCCGTGGTTCGATTCCCGGCGAAGGCGTTGCTAATTTTTCATGTCTCCTGCTTCCAAAAAATACCTAATGTCTCTACAATGGCGCCCGAACTAAAAGGGTTGTGGATGATGACTGTCCACACCCAGGATTTGGCGACTAGGTCCCCTAAAACCCTAGTCGCCCGTTAAAAAGGGGAGTATATAAGGTATATCTCCCACATTCTTAGCGTGCCTTCGTGGTGTAATGGTCAGCACACTGAGCCGGTATTTCAGAGGTCCGTGGTTCGATGCCCGGCGAAGGCAGTGCATATTTTTCATCGTTCCTGTTTCCAAAAAAATCCTAATGTCTCTACAGCATTTTAAATCAGTTTTATAATTTTTTTGGGGAAAAAGAGGCCTTTATTCTGTCCTTTTGTACAGATGTCGGGCAAAAACGTCTTTAAATTGCATTCGATATCGGTCAAAATGGATATTTTCGTTGAAATATGGTACCGGGAATTTTTCGTGATCACAATACTTCCTTTACCTCGTACAAAGAAGTAAAAAACCAGGCAAAAAGCACTGCTTTGACTGCTAACAAGAGTTGCAAGCTAACAGTTATTGCTTTTGATGAATAATGATATGGATAGAAATGAGGAAGATATTTTTTTCAAGACGAATGATAGCGATAATAATGGAGAAGTGGAGAAAGGTAACATTCATCCGAATTTCTCTCTTGTACAGAAAATTTTCACCGATTACGGGGAGAATCTTAAATGGAAATATACGGTGACTTTAAATACGAATTCGATTCAGGCTCATCCTACACTTTCATATTTAATTCTGCCTGTTATTCCAGTCAAATATAAAAATAATGCTGAGGTAGTAAGGGTTTTATGACCAGCGGGAATTTCGATGTTATTCAAAGATAATAATATTTCGAAACAAATATTAAATATTATTTTGATTGAACATTTAATCCAAAATGGAATGGCAACATTTGCTGCGAACCAAACGATAGTCGATTTGTGTTATTATGAACAATGAGTGTTTTCTATTTATTCCTGTATTACATTTTCCTCATCGAATTATTAATAAGATATCTTGTATTACATCAAGAACTAATAAAAAATTATTTTCTAACGGCAAAGGGGGTGTTTTTTAACGTTTTGTGTGTTACCTTTATTTATTAAATATCATGTTCTTCGCACTTAAGCCATAAAGTTCAACAACAATACCGCAAAATAATTTTTAAATGAGTATATCTTTAGAATTTCTGATACACAGTTCTGCGCGCTTTAGATAATTTTTTTCCCTGTACAGTGTTGCCATTGCTTGCTTTTAAATATATAATTTGAGTTTGTTCATAAAAAATTCGTTAAAGTTTTACAAAATAGGAAATAGATAATAAAACAAATTCCAAATTCGGGCTTCCAGATGTGCATATTCGGTTGGAAACGTACGTTATTCAAAACTTGACGGCTCTAGGTAACCGTTGTTTTACCACATTTGCAGAAATATGCATACATTTATGCAAATTCTTCATTATTTAATTCCTTTAAATATAATACAGGGCTGCAATATTTTGTGGCAACAGTTTGAAAAGTGATTCAGACTGTTAACGTTTTCGACGCAAAATTGCAAAACGAAAACAATAGTCCTTCAGAGACAAATCTCGTTTGGACTTATATATATACACTCACGTTTGTGAAAATTGCAACACCAAGAAGGAATCGTCATAATTGAATGCAATTTAATACACAGTTGAGTGGTAGAGGTACAAATAAATGATTAAATGTTCAAAGCAAACAAACAAGAACAAGAGATCAGAATCAGTATTTTGTGTGGCCACCACGCGCCGCAATAAGTGCTGCTACACGACGTGGCATGGAGTCAAACAAAGTTTGAATGTCTGACTGAGGAAGAGCATTCCATATCGTTTGTACGCGTACCCAAAGTTCGTCTGCAGACGCAACAGGACGAGGATCACGAGCAAGACGCCGACCAATGACATCCCACACATGTTCAATTGGCGACATATCCGGGGAACACGCAGGCCAAGGAAGAAGCTGTACCTGCTGCGCTGCAAAGAAGGATTTAACAATCCGAGCAGTATGAGGGCGGGCATTGTCCTGTTGAAATACAGCGCCTGGCAAGCTTTGAAGGAAGGGAACAGCTTCGGGCTGTAGAACTTCACGGATATACCGGTTGCTGTTCAGATTGCCCACAATTCGTAGCAATTGAGATCGTCTATGATATGCTATGGCGCCCCAGACCATAACTCCGGGTGTTCGTCCACTGTGGCGTTCGATAATGCACTCCGGAAGGTGGCGTTCACCGGCATAGCGTCTGACACGAATGCGGCCATCATGGTACCACAAATTAAAGCGGGATTCGTCAGAAAACACGACATGCTGCCAATCAGCACGCCAGTCTCTATGCTGATTGGCCCATTGTAGCCGCAGGCGGCGATGGTCGTGCGTTAGGGGGATCCTGTATAAAGGAGTCCGTGCGCGCAGTCCACACTGCAGCAGACGTCTACGAATTGATGAAGCACACAATGAAACACCTGTAGCTATTGACCACAGTGCTGCCAATTGTCTAGAGGAAGCTGTACGGTCCGTCCGCGCCATGCGGACCAGGTGTCTATCATCGCGAGCTGACGTCACATTTCGGGGTCCACTCCCGGATTTCCGAGTTGTCCGACACTCGTCCGTCCACTGCTTCCAAACGCGCATCACTGTGCTGCTGTTACGCTGCACACGAGAGGCTACTGCACGATACGACAATCCAGCTTCACGAAGGCCGATGATTCTCCCTCGTTCAAACTCTGTAAGTTGTTCAAATCTCGCTCTCTTTCGTCGACGAGGCATAAGTACAGATTGAGTTAACGTTTACCACTAGCCGATAACCACCGATAACCATACACGCCTCGCTACAGCCGTCTATTTATTCGGATCCATCAGCCGTTCAGAGGGCGCTGCTCAGCATACGCATGCGCTACGGATTTGCAATTCTAATCATTTGCATATCATGCGCTACTTTGCATTTCCTGAAAATTTCAGCTCACTCGCGTAAGTCCTTCATGGTGTTGCAATTTTCACAAACGTGAGTGTATATAAGACAGCTCTATACCTCCCGTTCTAGTGGGCTGAATCACGAAATTGAAACTGCGTTTTTCATGTCTCCAAAGCGCGACTTAGGATATATATTAGATTTACATACAGCACTGTTCTCTTTTCTGTTGTTTAAAGCGCTAAGTTGTTTCAAAGGTAAAGTTAAAAATTGACACAAAATCGGACGTTTTCTGAAACGACATGCCATTTTTTTCCCACATATCCATTCAATGCTTCAAATTACGGTCAAATATTAAATTTTGTAAAATTTGAATACAAATTTACCGAGAAATTAAAAAATTTATTTTGGCATACGTTTTAAGCCAAGAATAAATCTCTTGGCGAACTGCTTAATTTATAGCAACCTATTTCCCTTCCCTTTTTTTAATTGCAAAAGAATGGGCAAAAAGTCATCGCTCATACTTTTAAATAATTTTAACAAAGTGCGTAAACCACATTTGGCGTTATATCTTTTATAACAAAGACGCCAAATTTCAAAACACGCCAAATGTATATTCATGTATATCTTAGAAAATTTTCAATAAAAATTATAACTTTTTGCAGGTGTGCCTAGAAATGCATCTGCTTTAAGATGATGTTAAAAATTTTATCGGTTATAATTCAAAATTGCTTTTCGGAAAATTTATAAAAATTATTTAAAAATACAAATTTTAAAAATACATATTAAAAAATGGGAGAATGTTATTTGGAATGAACTTAAATTTCGAAATGTGAAAGGAAGAATGAAGTCAGTTTAATATAAAAAAAAGATATTAATAAATATATATCAAATTTAATTAACATTGAGAACCTAAAAATTTGAGAGCTAATTTTTTAAAAATTACTTGTGTGATTTTTACAGATCTTGGCAGTATGGCATCATTTGAGTCGTAGAATCGAAATATGGAAAAAAAATTGGCATGTCATTTCAGAAAAAGTCCGATTTTGTGTCAAAATACCTAATATTAGAACAATGCTATATATAAATCTAATACATATCCTAAATCGCACTTTCGACACATGAAAAACGCAATATGAATTTCGTCAAAAGTCCCACTATAGAACTGTACATTTTTTGTCGCACTGTACACACTGTACAGTGTTATGCGTCGTCGATATTAGACGATGTCTGGATGGAAAAGTGAAGGAGAAGAATTACTGGAAAGGTGAGGTAATGATATGGCGAACTCAAGGAGAAGCCAGTAAATGCTCGCCACCAGGAAGGTTGCGGTGGAGCGCGTTCGAAGGAGGAAACCAGAAAGACCAGCACGTACCATCACTTTCTACAAAGGCTGTTCGCACATTTTTTAGACGATGTATATTGTATTCACAAAACTAAATTACATAAAATTCTTGTGTTTTAAATGTTCTATTTAACATCCTTTATTCTGAACTATCTTTCGACACCGCAATTTCCAGGATAATAATGCCTTTCGAAGTGTCAGAAGAGGTATTCTATCCCATTCCTCCCGA
The DNA here is from genome assembly GCA_000611955.2 of Stegodyphus mimosarum. Lineage (NCBI taxonomy): Eukaryota > Metazoa > Arthropoda > Arachnida > Araneae > Eresidae > Stegodyphus > Stegodyphus mimosarum. The sequence goes on along the minus strand of KK119730.1, from coordinate 686,620 downwards.
ACAGCTTTCCAGAGTCCCGTTAGGGTTTTGGAACAACGTTTGGATAATGCAGTTTTTAAAAGTCCGAAAGCACAAAAATCCATAGGTGGCACATCGGCAGATTGAGTAGGGATATCGGTGAAGGGTATGGCCTCGATACCAGTTTTTTGTTCCATTTCTTTTAGAAAATTTACGGTGGATTTTGATGCGTGACTGCTAGCTTTGTCCCGATGGAGTCTCACACATGGATGGCACTGTGGGTAAAGCGAGAGTATTTCATTCAGAAAAATTGGCGATAAAATATGTTCCGGATAGTATTTGGAGTTAATCTCGACATTTTTGTGCACTCTCTTTATTTTTAACTTGCCATTATAAGAAACACCGTCAACCATCATGAATGCCTTAGAAAAACTTTCTTTCGATTGTTTGAACCGTGTACTTAAATTTTTTTCTCCCCTTTTATGATAATAAATGGCTCTTTTTTTGTTACAGTCATTTAAATACACCCATGGTTCATCTATTGTGACAATTGTTTTCCATTTTTCTTTGGATAAGCGTTTCTCATATAGAATTCTGCAGCGTGTCCCGCGTCGAGCGATATGCTTTGGAAGAAGACGATTCACGTTGCGTTTTTTCGCTTTCTTAAGATTTAAATCGACATTTATGATTTTGTTTACAGTGGACACCGAGCATTTTAATGATTTTGCAACTGTCCTTTGACTAGGGGGATTTTCATTTAACATTAAACAACGTACCTTTGCAATAGTCGAAGATGTCCGTTTTTTCCTTAGATACTCGTTTGGAATTTTTGTCTCACTGGAGGCTCCAATTGGACGTTTTTTCCCTTTCTTGTTGATGATATTACCTATCGACGCTTTAGATATCACAAAACCGTGACTCTCACATCGTTTTCGAATAACGGAGTATGCATATTTCTCTTCGGAAAGAGCGTCAATGTAGCCTTCGAACCACTGCTTTGTTAAATTCGCCATTTCGAATAAAAACAAAACTTTCCAGCCACAGACGATAATTTTCACTTTTAAAAACATAGTACAATTGCAATTACTTCTTTTGCAGCAAACGCATTTTTATTACCGCTTACCAAAATCGTCTAAAAAGTGTGCGAACAGCCTCTGTATGCTTAAGTTGTAATTTTTGCGTTGAGAATAAACATTTGAGAGCTTAAAAAATTATCGCCACCCGGTTCTAGAACGGGTACGTCAGAGAGTTAATATATATGATGTTTCAAGCAATGAAAAACAACTCGCAAGAGCGGAGGGGGCGAAGGAAGAAATTCTTTTACTACTGCAGAATAAAATGCATGAAAAAAGACAACATATCGGATAGTTCCGTTATCAAATTATTACGCAAAATGTTTGAAAAGTTTTAATTATTTTTAAATAACTTTACGTTTGAAACAACTTAGCTCTCTAAACAACACAAAAGAGAACTAAAGAAAGAAATCCAAGTGCATCTACCATGGCTGCAGTTATTAATTAACTTTCCTAACAGACGCTAAAAACTCAGCAATTTTATAGCCAAAAAACTTTAACAGGGCTTTAAACTCAATTAAATGAAGAAGCCTCCAGCAGCACCCACCGAATTTTTTGTACATGAAACATTAATGATACTTAATTGTTTAAAATAAAGCAAATGCATTTCAAGTTTTCAAAAAAAATCCGCCGAGCAACTAAAATTATAATATGAAAATTTTTATAGTTAACTACATAATAAACTCATTAAAAAGTTAGTTAATACCTTAAATTGCTGTTCATTTTTTCCGTAACTGCAGTACTTAAGGTGCATTTTTTGCTGAGAAACAATTCGTAAACAGTAAATTTTTAAGGAAGCTAATTAAGTCTCAATTAACGTTCGATAAAGGACATCGTAACGTATGTAATAATTAGTTGTTTTTTCCTTCGAAATGCCAGACATCATGCAATTAGTAGTGTTTGAAAAAATGCTGAAAATTAAATTCTTGTCTGGATGGTCAAATACTTTAGTACTATGTTTTAATCACAATAAAGAAGGATAATAGTTTAGAATGTTTTAATTAAGGAATATTGTATTTTAATGTACCTGCACGTTTTTGCAAAAAAATCGAAGCACCATGAAGGAAGTGGTTGTTTTTTATGAAACTGAATATGTGTATAGCTCATGCACAAATAATAAAATGATTAAAAAATCAAGTCATAGTACATGTTCACGGTTCACAATCTCCCACTGACTGTTCAAATTAGTAGTTGGTCGAACCGCCCCTACCGGCAATGCATGCTTGAAATTCGTCGACGTAAGGCGTGGTAGAGGTTCCTAATGTCATCCTGCGACACATTCCGCCAGGCATTCATCAGTTGTCCCTCCAGATCTGCGATATTTTGTGGTGCCCGAATCTGGCGGCCTACCATGTCCCAGACATGCTCGATTGGTGAAAGGTGTGGTAACCTTGCTGGCCAAGGAAGGGTATCAACCGCACAGAGACACGCGAGTGGTATGTGGTCTGCCATTATCTTGTTGGAAACTGGCTCCAGGATGACGTGCCATGAAGGGTAATGCAACCACTCGCAGGCTGGTATCAACATATCGTTGAGCTGTTAAAGATGTACGGAGGATGACTAAAGATGACCTACTGTCATAAGAAATAAGAACACCAGGAGTTATGGGTGTATGTTCTTTGTAAAACAAAGGCTGATTGGGACCGCTGGCCCCGTCCTCTCCAGGCAGGAACACGGTGGTCATCTGCTTCAAGAGTGAAGCGGGATTCATCGCTGAATACTACACAGTGCAACTCTGATAGAAGCCATGATGATCGGCTGTGACACCACTCCAGACGACTCCGCCGATGTTGTAGGGTCAAATGCAAACGTCTGAAAGGCCTCTGTGAGCGTAACCCCGCCTTAGACACGCGCCGTAATTTGGTAAACGGTACCACGGGAGGTATAGACGTGGCTGTAATGCCTTGACTAGTTGACAATGATACTGCCGGGACGGTTCAGGTCTGGCGAACAGTCATCCTATCTTGCCTCGCATTTGCTCTCCTTGGCCTTCCACAGCCTTCAGCCTTCATTTCGTCGGCAATTTCCTTGTAACAATGATTGCTGCCAACATCCTTGCACAGCAGTGTCTGTACGCTGCAGGTGGCGGCCGATTGCTCGGTATGACCGCCCAGCTTCACGCAACTCTACATTGCGACCACGTTCGAAGTCGTTTTGTAAGGTCTTCGATATCGTCGTAATAGCATCTTTATTTATTTCTTTACGGAATTACAATGGTAGCAACAAAAAAATATAAATTTTCCGCCGCTGTGACTGGGTTTATACTTTGCGAACTGCGCAATAGAAATGCGCGCTATGATCGCAATTCCTGTTCATTTACTTTGCAACTTTGATCATTTGCATGTTCGATGAAGATGTTTTTGCATACCAAATTTCGTCACAATCGCAAAAGTTCTTCTTGGTGCTTCGATATTTTTGCAAAAGAGTGTATAAAGTTTTGCAATCGTATATTTGCTTGTACAAAAAGAAGATAATAGTACCAGAAATTATTTGTTAAATGTCATAAAACTCGTTTCGCGCCGACACTTTTGTCAACAATTGCAACAACAATAAAAAAATAATTTGATTTTCATACAGTTCCAAGAATGCTTTTAAATTTATTTCTGAAATGCTGGACTTTTTTAAGCGCGTTTAAGGCGCAAAATACTAGAACTGAATCAAATACATCTGTGCTTTCTAATTCAAGAACCGTAAGAGTTAAATTTATTAATAAAACGTGATATGCATATAAAAGAATAGTGAAATATATGTGTTACATTTAAAACTGAAAATTCCTAAGGCATGTAAGAAAAGCAAAACGTTTTCTTTAAAAGCGCCAAAAATTTGAGTACAATTACTGGTTTACGTAAAATATTTTGTGAAAACCATGCTGCTTACTAGCAATAAAAGATGAGAGAAAAACTGACAAAAATTAAAAATAAACTTTCAAGCTGAACATTTTAAGATAAAAATCAACGATGCTATGATGAAAATAATCGAATACGTATTTGCACAGAGCACGGTTAATGGTTTGGGGCAAAGAAACTCGAGGACTTGTCAGGACTTAGTGTTCTGTGCATGCTCTTTGAGAACATGGTAATTCTGTAAAGGGTTCTTATCCTTACGTTCTAAGTCCTGAACTGGAACAGGGAGCGGAAGGTACGCTATGTTCTGATGCAACTGCTGGGCTGGAGAATAACTGCACGTGAAGGGATTTGAAATCCTCTTTTATTAATTCACTATTAATAACAAACCTCCCAATTCGGGAGAGATACAGAACGTAACAGACCACACTTTGGTCAAACTTAACAATCAAATAAATTTAAATGAATTAAAATAGAACTTAAATTAAACGTTGCTTCGCAGAGCAATTCGCGGAAGTTGGCCTCTACCGAAAAGGGTGCGTAGCAAGGTATACTAAATACTACCGCACTTTAATTTATTTTACAAAGCAATCACGTAGTAAGCACTATGGCTTATAAATTTAAACTGCTAGCTGGTCAGGCGAACGTTGAGCAGCGTGACCGTGATCTGAGGCAAAGCTCTCACACACCGAGAGGTTTCTACCTCTGTCTTAAATAGTGCTTGGCTGAACTTCAAAATTAGCATAAGCTAAAAACGCGCGCTTCTTCTGACAGGAAGTTGAAGCAGAGAGGAGATAGAAAAGATTTAAATTAAAATAAACTTGGTTAGTTTAACTAAAACCTTACAGACTGTCTTCCCATGAAGAGGGATGCCTTCGTAATAATCATTTACAGGGAAACTGGATCGTGTTCAAACACACAAGCATTTGGAAAACCACACCTCATTTGAATACACGCGCGCTTAGCTTGTTAACATTGTGGCAAGAAATCGTAGGTGAAAACAAGAAAGGAAAGTTGCTTTAACTAAAAATTAACAGCTTGTTAAATTAAATAAACCTCTATAGTCGATTTGAAGCCTGCGCAGATTTTGATTGCACTGCCTTTACCTCCTTCTACAGGAAATTTCTTTTCGTTTGCTTCTTTTTTCATGTTTAAAGTTATCAGGGCTGTGTGTTCGGTGCATACTTTTCGCGAACATATTCTTAACCGTATCCAAGTCCTGATCTCGAACAGGGAGCTGAATGCAGCTATGTTCTGTGGTAGAATAACTGTGGTTAAGTGGTAGAATAACTACACGCAAGGAGGGTTTAAAGTGACCTTTTTATTAAACTACTATTTACAGTCACTTCCCTACTCGGAAGGGACAACAGAAAATAATGACCGCACTTGGGTCTAAACTGAACGATCAAATAATTTAAATTAAAGTTAAGTAGAAAATTAGGAAGTCATTGCTCTCAGAGCTATAAACGCGAGGTTGGCCTCTATGCTAAACGATCAATGGTGCGTAGCAAGATTTGGCTAATACTAACGCACTCAGATTTCTTTAATAAGTAATAGCGTAACAGCGCTAAGGCTTAGAACTTAAATACTAGCTAGTCAGGCGAACGTCAGACAGAGCCGCAGTGATCTGAGACTAAAAGCTCTCTCACCCTTAGAAGTTCCTCGCCAACCTTTTAAATGCAAAACTTGGCTCCACTTCAAATTAGCATAAAGCTGCAACGCGCGCTTATTCTAACGGGAAGTTGAAATAAGAGCTTACAGGAAAGAGAAATTAGACATAAAACTTCGTTAGTTTAAACTAAAAACTTACAAAGTGACCTTATTTTTCTTTACTGGGTTGTGCTCGTATGGGTGTGCAAGTGTTTCGCATTTCTTTGCTGCAAGTTCTAGGGAGCTTCAGTGGCTATTTTTTCGTAGATGGAAAAATTGCTGTCTTGTGGAATTTTTGTTCAGCTCGTGTAAAAAGTGGTGCGCTGTTAGCGATTTAAAAGAGGGTAGCATTTAATATTGTTTTCTAGCTTCCTGTGAAATTAAGAAAGAAGGGCCGTTGAATTGCATTAACCTTCTTTTGATTTCTTTTTAACATCGGTTCTGCCCATATGGGCAGATCTCTATATTACTGTAATGGTACATGATTTGTTGGGGTTGGTTTGCTTATCCCTCGCTTATTCCGTTTTCATTTACTTTAGATTGGTTTTGAATGATTTTGGAGGTCTTGTTTTTAATGTAGTCTAGTCTAAATCTCTACATATAATAAAACAAAGAGTTTGTGTGTGTGTATTTCGTTCGTGTTGCGAGTAAGCTAATAGACTCAGGGCCACGAAATTTGGTACATAGGTGTATCTACACAAGAGCCAGTGCACCTCGAAGCGATTTTTTCGAAATTCGAATTCGAATTTTTTTTATTTTATGTTTTGTGACCAAATCGCGTCATTTTGAGACATAATGGGCTACAGGAAAGCGAGATTTCACTCTATAGATTTCATTTTTACATTGTCGTGAAGCGTAGACACGTAGCTATTTTACGAACTTAAAATAAATTTCGTATTTCAATAAATCGATTCAATACGAATTTATTTAGGAAGGTGAGCTTAACACCTTTTCGGCGGAATTTTTTTAAAAAAAAACTTATTTTAAAAAAATGTGCCGTTTATTTTCCTTTGATTTTTGGACACGTTGAACTTTAATCCTTTCGACTCCTTTTAAAAAAAGAATTTTGGAAAAATAATAATATTTTGTATTTTTTTTAAATTTTTTAAATGAAGCTTCCGAATACACTTCTCACATCTCAGATATTTTAAAATGTAGTTTTGGCAACAATTTTCCTTTCTTATTGTTGTTGATAGATTTTTGATGAAATTGCATCATTTTGAATAGTTTCATTCTTTTAAAAATTTCGGTTTGGCAACAATTTTTCATCGTATTTCTCATGTTACTGTTTTTAAGAGACTGAAAAGTTTAAGAAATTAAAAAGTTGTTTCTTTTTGCAACGGTAAATTGTTTAATTACTTTATTAGGATAATTAACATTTGTATAAATCGGATATTGCTTATTTTGTAAGATTTTAGTTAAACTAACCAAGTTTTATTTTAATTTAAGTCTTTCTATCTCTTCTCTGTTTCAACTTCCCGTCAGAAGAAGCGCGCGTTTTCAGCTTATGCTAATTTGGAGTACAGCCAAGTACTATTTAAACGAGAGGTAGAAACCTCTCAGTGTGAGAGAGCTTTAGTCTCAGATCACGGTCATTCTGTTCGACGTTCGCCTGACCAGCTAGCAGCTAAAATTATAAGCCATAGTGCTTACTACGTGATTGCATATTGAAATAAATTGAAGTGCGCTAGTATTAGTATTTCTTGCTACGCACCAGTTAGTTAGAAGCCAAACTCCGCGATTTGCTCTGCGAGCAAAGTTTAATTAGGTTTCTATTTTAGTTTTAGTATTAAATTTATTTGACTTGTTAAGTTAGGCCCAAGTGTGGTCTTTTACTTTCTGTATCCCTCCCGAGTTGGGAAGTGTGTAAATAATAGTGAATTAATAAAAGATGATTTTTTAAATCCCTTTTACGTGCAGTTATTCTCCAGCACAGTATCTACACCAGAACAAAGCAAATTTTTTTCAGCTACTGTTCCAGAGCAGGACTGTAGTTTAGAAGGAGTTACTTCATGATGTTCCCTAAAGCTAAGCATAGAACACTCAGTCCTGACAATTTCATTGTAATATTTTATACAAGTTAAATGGCTGCGATGTGACTGCTGACACATTTTCTCAGAAGATTACTTAAAGTAGCATAACATTTCAAAATTTCAGAAAAAGAATCATTCAAACTCTCGAGTAAAAAACACTTTATAACATGCTTGCTTAAAATCATTCTATGCCTGAAACGAAGCTCAAAGACTTTGCTTTACAATTTAAATGGCTGCGATGTGACTGCTGACACATTTCCTCAGAAGATTACCTAAAGTATCATAACATTTCAAAATTTCAGAAAAAGGATCATTCAAACTATCGAGTAAGAAAATGTTTAAAAAATTTTAATTTTATTGTAGAATTTTTATATAATTTTTTATGTTGTCACGGTGGTGCTTAAGAACGGGGATGTAAATTATGCTTTAACAAATGTTTAATGCACATCTCATGCAATTAATTTGCTGAAAATTCAAGATGTATATGTTTTTCTGGAGATACATCAGGGCCGTATACAAAGGAGAGTTGGAATCTTAACAAAGAGAAAAAAGTTGGAAGAACTTACGCGGCCATAGGTCCCAGGTGTGTCTTTTAG
>KK119730.1:651261-677140 GCA_000611955.2 Stegodyphus mimosarum | reverse complement strand
CAAGAGGCGAAAGCCATAATAGGAAAGGGTGGACCAAGAAATAGAGGCATAAGTGCCGGGAAACTAATCCCATAATTTATGAAGGGACATTGCCGGGAAGAGATCGGAAAATGTTTATCTTCGGTGGACGATATTATCGTAACGTGCCCGGAAGCCAGCAACGAATAGTAAAAAAAAATAAATAAAAAAGAGAACGGGGAAAAAAGGGGTTCCAAGGCGGAAGTGGCCAATCTTCTGATATCCAGATTAACTTCCGTACCTCATTTGGGAAGCAAATACGACTTCCGGGATGGATTCCTTTTCTGAATAGTAAAACGGATCAAGAAAGAAGAATTCTTGTATTTTCGTATTTGCTTTTCCGATGTCACATGTTTGCTGTTTGTTTACGTGCTCGTAAAAACTGGAATTTCTAACCCCGGAAGCAGGAGTAAACTCCTATGCACCCTGGAGCCGAACTTATATTTTTCTTTCCGGGTAAAGTGCATATCTGGAGCGGCTGTTTTTGTGTCAAGTGAGAATGAAGTCCCAGTATACTGAAAATCAGCATTCAGCCACATTGAATGCGCTCGTCACGTGACTAAAGATGACATTTAGTTTTCTTTGAACGAAAACAGCCGGAAAAGATGGTTTCCACTAGAATTCTGGCGGTAGTTTATTTAAAGTGAAGGCTGTATATCAGGAAGATATTTCTTAGCATTCCGAAAAGGATAAAAATAAACTTTACAGCTTTCCGACTGTATAAAATAAACCTTAATGAAGTTTTCCTGTTCGATATCTCTTATATAAATAATTTCCCAGCAGTATTATACCATTTTTACATATATTTTGCATTCACTGCATTAAATATTTTATACATATAAAGTAAAGAATATTTAAAATACAATTCTAGCTGTAATTTATAGTAACCCCTTAAGTCTCGATTTTAATTTAGTTATTTCCCCTTCCTATCTGAAAACAGTATTATGCCTCTAATAAATTTTCTAGACCGCGTCGTTTCAAAATTAACCCTTATCGAACGATTCTTAACCAACGCTCCTCGTGTATGTTCTCACGCAAAAGTTCTTTTAAGTCAGTTAAGTTAAACCAAATCAATAGAAATAAAGTGGAACTATGCCATCATAAACATCCATATTGTAATCTATGCATTTCTTTTGCACTCCTGCCCATAAATTAAGGATAATGCAAAATCAGGCAAAGGAAGAGTTAGAAGCAAAACAAATTTGACTTATTTGTAAAGCTTATTTATTAAACAAAAGAGAAAGAGCAAAAAAAGATGCTATATGTTGGATATTATTAAAAAAAATTAGCGATTTTTATTCCCTGGAGCAAATTACAAAAAAAAACCTATTTACAAAAAAACAATATTACATGGTTGGTATGATTGTTAATACATTGTATGTCTCCCAGACGATGCAATACGGTCCGTACAACGCCTAGGCCTGCCGAGTATCAAATTATCGGTCTGATCTTGGGGGATATTACACCACTCAAAAAGCAATGCTCTCCGAAGTTCCGGTAGACATGTAGGAGGAGGTGGACGGGCTGCAACTCGTCGGCCAAGCATGTCCCACGCGTGCTCTAAAACGTAAAAAATCACGTACCACGTAAAAAATCATCCAAATGCGCCCTTTGTGTCATAACTATTCGGTTATTGCACTGAAATGCTTCTAAAGCGCCTGCGAACAATTTTACTTCTTTGTCTGTATTCCTTATATATCACTTTCTTACACTCTCGTCATTGTGACGTACCATCGGTGTCATCTGGTTACTGCCTGAAATTTGCATATGTTTCTTGAAGGTGTGTGTAGTGGTTTTACAGGTGATATATTTATTTTAGAGTTCGATTTCCGCGTGACTCCGAGTTATCCTTAATTTATGGACATGAGTGTATTTTCATAGTCTTACTAACATGCAGACCGCCGTTTCTCGTTTTCACCTAAAATACATTGATATAAATTTTTGAAAAGCACAAACGTAAAATTTTTCTCCTATTTTGGGCAAAATTTTACCAAGCTCGAATAAAGCGGTGCCGTGTAACGTTTCACCAAGAACTGCTATTTGCTTTGGTACCGGTTATGTCTTTCTTCCAAAACGAACTTTCGAAAAATCCTTAGTTCCAGAAGTTTTCGTAACAGAACTTCTTGTGGGTTTCTAGTTAACAATTAGAATATCTTTGATACGCTGTCTCGTTTCATAAGTATTAATTAAACTAGCATACGTCTAATGTAAGGTTTTTTAACGCAGCGAAAAAAAAATCTTTCATAATATCCTGGAAACTGCTGATGGTTTTGAAGAGATTGAGATACATTAAATTCCTTTAAAAATACTATAGAGTCATTAGGAGTTTTTTGAAGCAGGAGATTTGCAAAACGAATAATCCCCTCCCCGGGACTCGAACCTGGACTTCTCGAATACGCGCCGAGTGTGCTAATCATTAGACCACAAAAGCATGCAGAAAGGAGGGAGAAAATACCATTCTGAAAAAGTTCTGTTAAATGCCGCATGTAATGCCTCACCTGTTATGAAACTTATATATTATGTTCAAACTCAGACATGTTAATAAAGCATGGGTCGAGAAATACAAAAACTAAAAAATCTGAAAGATTTCAGATTTTAAATTACGTCCAAAGGCGCGTTTTTTTAACGTTCCGTGTGCTACCTTTTTTTATTAAATATCACGTACTACGTACTCAAACCATAAAATTCAGTTCAAAATCAATATCGCAAAGTCATTTTAAAATGAACATATCTTTAGAATTTCCGTAAGTCTCGTGCGCTGGAGATAAAAATGTTTCTTTTTCCGTACAGTGTTGCCATTGCTCGCTTTGAAATCATTTAGTTTGTTAATCAGAAATTCGTTGAAATGTTACAAAACATAAAATCGATAATAAAGCAAATTTCAAATTCAAAATTAGGGCTTCCAGATGCCCATATTCGCAGTAGGATTACGTCATTCAAAATTCGATGGCTCTAGGTTTTATCACAATGCGAGAAACATGCATACATTTATGAAGATTTTTCATTTTTGAAAATTTAATGCTGAGCGATAACATTTAGTGGCAACAATTTGAAAAGTGAATCGGGCATTCAGAGTGAATCGACGCAAAATCGCAAAACGAAAGTAATAGTCCTTCGGGACTAAATCCCTTTGGACTAAAAAAAAATAATTAAGGAATAAAAATTTGGGCCCGAAAGAATTTTTATAAAGCGTCAAAGCATTTATAAGGTAATAAATAAAAAAAAATGATAGATTATTTGTTTGAATAATGCTCACGAAAAAAAATTCTTTTAAGAGATAATCCTTTGTAAATTCCGACAAATATTTGAATTAGGACATTACTTACAAAAAATTTAAAAAATAAAAGAATAAAGTTTTTAAAGAAATTGCCATTTAGTAACCTCATATTTCATTCGAAACAAACAAATAAAAGTTCCGTTGGCAAACATAATTAATTACCTTATTTTCCCTTTATCACACACACAAAAAAAATAAAAATAAAGCATAAGCGTCCAGTTATTTTAATTTTTCCCTCTTTAATTAAATATATGAGTAAATAAAGCTTTTGGTGAAAAAATATTTATGATTTCACTCGTAAAATCCACGAACAAAAGAACACAAAAGACCATTATGAATTATTACATCTATACACATCTATTATTATCCCTATCATGAAAAATTCTTATTATGCAGTTGGAATTAGCATATAACTACAAAAGTTGCGTGAAAGGTAAAAATGGAAACAATAGTACAGAATATTCATTTTAAAATTTAAAAACATTCTAAGCATTTCAAATTTATAAATTAGATATTTACTTATTTTTTGTAATCAGCTGGGAAATTACAAAATAACAATTCTCCAACAGCTATCAAGAGCTTCAATAGGTCCCAATCAAGAAGCCCGTGGCGTCCAATGTAACATGAATTAATTTGTTTAAAATCACAAATTGGCATGATTCTGGAATCACATGAGCAAACTAGGAGCAAAATAGTTTAAAACATGTTTACAGAAATCTTAGAATAATGAAATGGTGTAGAAAGGTACGATGCTGATGAAAGCGACACCCTTAAATAAACAGGGGTCGCATGCTGTGACTATAACGAACGGTTTGAAACCCAGAATATAGGTTTATTTAATAAAATCATGCAATTAATTTCGATTAAAAGTTTAATTTTAACTAATATGCAGCAAAAAAACTGGATTTTTTTTAATCTAATTTTATAAATCATGCTAAATGCGATTATGTATGTAGGGATAAATAAAAGTAACCGAAATGACACTGCAAGCGAGGATTTCGTTGTAGAGACATCAGGCATTTTTTGAAAGTAGGAGAAATGAAAAATGCGTAATGCCCTCGCCAGGACTCGAATCACTCAGCTCTCGAATACGCGCCCAGTGTGCTGACCATTACACCACGAATTCATGCTAAGTAGGCGGGAGAAATACCTTATATAATCCCCCTTTTAAAGAGCGATTGGGGATCAGAAACCCAATCGCCAAATCTTGGTGATGGAGAATCATCATCACCACCATTTTTAGTTCGGGCGCCACTGTAGAGACATTAGACATTTTTTTAAAGCAGGAGAGATGAAAAATGCTCAATTCCTTCGCCGGGACTCGAATCAAGGAACTCTCGAATACGCGCCGAGTGTGCTGACCATTACACACGAAGGCTGCCGTTCTTGTGATGCGCTCGAGCACAGTGAGTGTGCATGTGAGCAACAATAACTCCGTGTGAAATATTGTATTTTGTCGTGGAAAACTGCAGCACAGACCTTTGCTGTGCTTTGGTAAACTTCTAAAAATGATGCTTTAAGTAAGTGTATGAACGTTTTTGCAGATAAAAAAATACAAAAATTTCAAATGAAGAGCTGCTGCGATTTGGACAAACCGAGATGACGGAAACATTGGTAAAATACGACAGGCTCTTCAAATCAAGGTCTTTAAAAGGTCAGTTACCAGATTTCTGAAGAAACTTTCTCTACCCCAGAACTGTTAGAGAAGAACAATATAGTACCTTTTGTGGTAAAAGTTTACAATTGGGTGCCCCTTGTTTTGTTTTTTCGCGATTCTGTTTTGACGCCAAGATCGGCGCCAATAAGACATAATTTCAAGATGGCCGCTACACAAAACCAAAACAAGAAGTCGAAGAATTTCACAAACTCCTTGTTCATATACACATGGATCTATTTTCACTTGAAAAAACATCAAAGAATTGCACAAACTAGTCATTGCACATTGCCTTGACTTTGTCCATGTGCACATCAATTTATTTTCAATTAAATAAATCAAGAAGCTAAAACCATGCTAAAACTCTCATGGTAAAACCAAAAATGGGGTTTCATCGCCAAACCTGAACAAAATTTTTCGCCAATCGAAAGGGCACCCAATTGTACACTAGAGCCCGTTTTGTTTCTACCCATGGTATTCTTTAAAACTCATGCTCACCTACAGCTAAAGAAAAGTAAAAAAGCAATTCAGCGATGGCGACCAGAATGCAAGAAAATTCGTAATTTACCTTGCATAATACAAGCCATACAACAATTACGCTGATGTCAAAAGTTGAGAAATTGTTTCTGTGTTTCTAGCAATACGCAAAAAAATAAAAGTATTTCCATGTTGGTGCAGAAAGCTTCTAAAAGGGACTGAAATATATAACTGAAAGAATAATATAACTGCTTAAAACAATTCTGGTTGTTTTTTATTGGTAACCCCTAATATAAGCAGTGACGGATTTATGAAGAAAAATGCCCATATCACCTAAACTTTTAGGGGCAACTTATCTTAAGAAACAAGATACATTTATTACTTTTTAAATATTAATTAATGATTTTGGAGGCTTTTAGAAACACAAGCCTCAATCGATACTTTTTGATCAAATAATACTAGGACGTCGAAAAGTCAGTGTTCAAATGAGCAATGTTTGCATGTTGGCCGTTCCGTATAACTGCACATTCTTTTGCATTAATTATATTACCTGATTTTTATTGTTTTGAACTTAAAATTAAACATAAATTTAATTCCTTTTGAGACTTTGGACCTTTTCCTTTACAGTACAGTACATATTAAGCAAATTTCTACAGAAAGTTATATGAGTCAGCACTGTCTGTTGCCAACTTTTAAACGAAATACATCGTTTTAACTATCGAAAACATTATTCTCATTTTCAGATTAGGTTAGATAATTTGGATACGGCAATGCAGGGAGAGTTATCTATCTTTCTAAGGGAAGAGATGCCGTCGTGGAGGGCTTTTTAAAGGAAAGTTGCTCGTATTCACTTTCCAAAATAAAGTATGTAGCAAGCTCTCTTACCTCGTTCTGAAATACCAGTCTTCAGCGATTTTTAAATGTTCGACCCCTGGTGGGGTTTATTTTAAAGTAAGTATTGCCAATAAAAATTGTTTAAAGTGTACAATTCTATTTTATTCCTTGCTTATTGGAACTTAAAAGACATATTTCTAATGCTTAAACATGTTTTACTGCCTTTTGCCGGAATCATTCGAAATGAACTGATCTCGCTAAAAGCACATATACCCTGGTGTTGATAGTTGGAACATATACATTAGTGCAGATAATTGTTCGGCATGAGTTATGCTTAATGAAAAAGATCCGAAATTTTATTGCTGCTGAGTCTGTAACTTCGTGAAGGTTTTCAATAAAACTAAACAGTTCTTGAAGGATTCATTAGCAATTCAGAATACGCATCTTTGTTTTATTTACCACAGTTTATTTGAAAATATTTTAATCGATTGTTATCGATTATCAAATTAGCGTCCTTAGTTGTATTATCTTAGTTTCCCATAAAATTAATACAGCTAATTTATGAAACATTATCAAATGTCTTGTAGAATAAATTTGAGAATTTGGTGACATTCGTCCAAATGTCCCGTTCGATTTGATTGCTTATAAAAGACATTTAATTACTCATACTTTTAAAAGTGAGTCATGTTTCTTTCCTTCGTTAATTATGTCCTGACATAACCAAATTATGTTTGGAAACCGAGAAGGATAAAATTTCAGATATTTAAAATCTGCAATTTTGTTTTCAGCCCAAAGGGCGTTAGTCCGAAAGGGTCATTAACTACAACTGAGATGAGGTGTTTCAATTCGGCTTTTAAAAGCTTTTTAATTATCAATAGAACAATCTCGATTTTTCTAGATTTTCTGGATGGGAACAGTAATTACGAGATATTTACTTATTAAACATTAAATGCACCCACTCTTTTATTTTTCCGACGTAGCTTTCTCTTCAAAAATCGTCTGCATTGCACGGGAAAATAAACCAATTCTAAGTACAATTCTAAATAAAGAGCCAAATAAATATGAAATCCGTAACAATATGTTTCTCGCATTGTGATAAAACAACGCTACCTAGAGCCATGGAATTTTGAATAACGTACGCTTCCACCCGATTATGAGCATCTGGAAGCCCCAATTTTAAATTTGTTTTATTACCTATTTCATATTTTGTCAGACATTACAGAAATTTTTATTAACAAACTCAACGATTTAAAAGCGAGCAATGGTGAAAAAGCATTGAAAACAGAAAAAAAAATTAACTCCAGCGCGCGAGACTGTGTATCGGAAATTATTCTAAAGATAACGCTCATTTTAAAATCATTTTGCGATATTGCTCTTGAACTGAATTTTATGGTTTAAGTGCAAAGAACATGATATTTAATAAATAAAGGTACCGCACAAAACGTTGACGAAACTCCCCTTTGGACGTAACGTAAAATCTGAAGGCTTTCAGATTTTTATTATTTTTTCCTAAATATTTATCCATAATAGGCTTGATTTCACCAATTTAAGTAAAAATATGAATGATAATTAACTAATGCTGCTGTCTAGCAATACAGCGTATACTAGATGCCACCTTCAGATATAATGCATACTAACATTTACAGAATCCGCATTTATCTAGATTTAAATCATACATAATCAGCGCATCAAATAATACTTCTAACTTCATATAATAACTAGGTATGCACAAGATCTAAAAACTAATATTTACTTACAAACTACTTTGCAATAGAAGTATCACAAATACAATTCTCATATATTTACAGATTACTGAATTTCGGTGCAAAGGTACTTTTATTACAGTCATTTCACTGTATCTGTTTTAGTTCGCCCCACCCCAATAACATAACAGCATGCGAGTTTGTATATACAGTGGTGGCCAAAATTGTGGACACTTTTGGAAATTTTTATGTTTTTGAACTTTGTATGCTTATAGAAAACGTTACGTTTCACAAAATGCAAACTTGTATGTATCATTTTAAAGCGAATTTATTACTGAATTCAATACAAAACACAAAATGCAATTATTTGCAATACAAAAAAAGTTAAACGATAATAGTTATCGATATACATTAGATAGTGATGATTGCAGTGAGTTATCAGTACTTAGTAGGGTACCCTTTATTTTTGCTTACAGCTTCACATAGACGTTTCATTGAGCTGACAAGAGTTTTAAGCTCTTCTTTCGTTATTACATGATGTGAGGAAACAATTATAGCCTCAATTAGTTCCCTTTTATTTGATGGGCGCCTCATTCGGACAAGATTTTTCAAACGGTGCCACAAATTTTCAATAGGATTGAGGTCAGGACTGTTTCCTGGCCATGACAATAATTTAATGCTCTTTGTACGAAACCACTCTTTCGATATTTTGGCCGTGTGGCAAGGAGCAGAATCCTGCTGAAAAATAAACGAAGCATTGGTGGGAAAGAGATCTCTGATGGAAGGTAGAAGTTTTGGTTCTAGAATAGTGTCAATGTATTTTCTGGCATTCAGTGTCCCATCGATGACATGAACTCGACCATACCATCTGCTTACATGCATGACCAAATCATAACACTAACTGGGTTCTTCACAGTTGCTTGAATGCAGTCAGGATGTAGCTCTTCTCCTATTCTACGTCTTACATATTTTCGCCCATCACTATCGAATAACGATATCTTAGTTTCATCACTCCATGTAACATGCGACCACTGATCATCTGTCCAATTAATGTGTTCCTTTGCCCACTGTAGTCTATTTTTTCGTTGCTGAAAATTAAGATAAGGCTTTTTTCGTGGAATTCTACCTCTCAGTCCAACATCTGTTAATCTTCTCCTGATTGTTCTTGAACTGACAGAAACACCAGCATCATTCAGATCACTTCTGATGGCCGCTGATGACATATTTCTATCTTGGAGACATAGTCGTTTTATTCTTCTGTCATCAATAGATGTGGTGCACCTTTTTCGGCCTTTTTCTTCTTTGTTTTTTATTGAATTTGTCTCCTGATATCGTAAACAAAACTTTCGGACTCCAGATGTAGTCACTGAACCACCCACCTGTCTTGCAATTTCAGCACAGGAAAGACCACTTTCTCGTAACACAATAATATTACATCTCTTTTTAGGTGTCCAATCTACTTTTTTATTTGATGTCATTGCTTCTTGAGTAAATATTAAAAATTTTTACAAAAATTCCTACTTGTAATTGCAGTATATAAGAAACATGTCCTCCTTCTACAGAACAAAGCAAAATAGTGAATTGTTTCAAGTGTAAACATGATGTCAGCTTCTACTGGCAGTTACTAACATTTGACTGGTTCTCAGAACAAGATCAGTGATTGGCCAGGTGAAAGCTACACATTACAAACCACTCCATAACTGTATTTTTTATTTATATTAAAGTACATGTAACTTTTTTTGTATTGCAAATAATTGCATTTTGTGTTTTGTATTGAATTCAGTAATAAATTCTCTTTAAAATGATACATACAAGTTTGCATTTTGCGAAACGTAACATTTTCTATAAGCATACAAAGTTCAAAAACATAAAAATTTCCAAAAGTGTCCACAATTATGGCCACCACTGTATTCATAGTCACACTCTTGAAGAGCCTTCACTTATAATATATCAAGAAAGCGCTATAAACACCCCCTGCAGATAGGATAGCCATCGATTTAAATCCGTAGTCCACGTTGGTCATTTCCTCTCCGACCACTTCTCCCTCGGGGGACTAGGGATTAGGGAGAAGGGATGAAATGGAATCCATGTCTCATCGGGATTACGTTTTCGGGGGGAATGTCCAGTGTCGACGGCTCCTTTTGATGACCCCACCCTCTTTTCGACAGAGGACAAACCGTCTTTCTTTTAGCGCAAGGATATCGTAGACATTTGGAAAATAGTTCTGCGGTTTCTTTTTTCCCTTTTTTTCCCAGATTCAAGGAAAAAATTTTTATCTCTGTTATGTTGGCCTAGTACTAAAATTTGTCACTTCTTTCTTTTTTCCGTTTGCTTTTATTTCTGCAGAAAAGTGAACCTGCCAAAAGAATTTTAACTCTTGTTAACTCCATCAAATATCTCCAGGCTTACCCCAGCAACAGACGATATGTTGTAATTGCACACATAGCACATTTATTTAAAGTATTAGTTGAACCTAAAATAAATTTCTTCGTAAATTATTTCAGTTATTGTATAAGTAAAGACCTTGTTTTATTCTGAACAATTATTTTAGTTTTATTTTCCTTTTCCTTCTGATTTCAGTTTCCTACCTTGATGTAAATTTTTAAATGACGTAGTATTCTAATCTAAACGTGTTTAAACCTGTTGCCAAAACAAAATTAATAGCCTCTCTGGGCTAACAAGCCCCAAAATGTATACACATTGTTACCTGTTAATTATATTTATATAAATTCTATCAATCTGAATATTCGGAAAAGCGAAAATTTCTTACTAAGTTGCGTACAAACATTTTTATTACTTAAAATAATGCCTGAAGTGCTCAGAATAATTAGTTAGGTTGTAGGGTATCTTATTGTTGCGAAAAATTCGGTGGTTGCGCCTGTATGTAAGCTTTCCGGCATAGCACTAGGGTTGCCATAAAATAGTGTATGGGGGAGTTGCCAGATTGGCGACTTTATCGTCCATTTGGCGACCAAATTGGCGATATCTCATGGTCCAATCGGGAAGCTTCTAGAATAACTTCCTGTCGAGATATTTCTCGAAACGTGTGGAACCTCAGGAAAAGCTATATAAACCCCTGCGTTTCTGAGAGCCGGCGTTGTGAGAATCGCTGCTTACTGTGAGTGCTAAGCTGCGCGAGAGTTTTGTGAACGGAAAGCGATCGAGATAGTGCTTTGCCGTGAAGCTACGTTTACAGTATAGCTTGACAGTGTATTGGTGATTGTTCCACGGTGTTTATTATAAGTTTAGGGTTGCCGTGAAGCTACCTTTACAGCTACAGCCTGAAGCTGTGTTGCTGATTGTTTCAGCGTATTTATTGTAGATTTTCGACGCTTTTAAAGGTAATTTTGGAACTGTGCTGTAAATAGTGATTCTTGTAAATAAATTGTGCTTTTTATTGTTCTGCAACGTGTTTTCATCGGATACTCTGAAATCCACGAACCCGTATAACGCAACATTATGTTAATTAAACAGCTATTAGAATTTCAATCTTTATTATAACTTCTCCTTCAAATTAGTTGTGTGTATTTGAGCTGAGGTATTTTATATGCGGGCGTTGAATGGTTACTTCCTACCAGCTTCCACAGTTGTAGTTATGTGGCTTTGTGGCTCTCTTGCCTTAGACAATTTAATTCTAATGCGCCGGTAAAACTCTTGAGGCAGCTTTTTTAGCATCTACCGAAGCCGCCCAGACGGTGTAAAGACTTTATTTTATTCTAACCTATTATTTTTAGTTAAACTTTCTTTTATCTTCTGATTTCAGTTTCTTGTCGGAATGTAAATTTTAATGCGTAGTACGCAAAATCTAAGTGCGTTCAGAAGCAGTATTGAAGCTGCATTTCAAGAGTTCGAAAAGTAGTGGTAGCGGAGTTAGTTTCGAGTTTATGCCGCGTGTTTGAATTTAGCTCTAGTCCGTGTTAGACATCTTTCAGTTTGTACTGGTATTTCTAGGTCCGGCTTTGCTGTTGCAGCCGATTTAGCGTTAGTTAAGCTCAGGAGGCAGTCGATAGCCATTCAGATTTATTAGTGATTTGTTACATTTTTACTTTCTGTAATTGTAAGTTAGCCACAAGTGGTGGCGAAGTGTAAGCACCAAATGCGCGCATCTGTTTATTTTAGTTCAAACTCAGGGGTTTTACTATTTAATTCTAAAGTTCTAACTTAGAATCCCACGAACACTAACAAGCGAATAATCGCTTAAGTGTGTGAACAAAACTCGTAACACTTAAAAAGGGTTTACAACCCTTTATTTTTCAGTATATTTGTCAGGACTGAGTGTTCGGTGCATATTCTTGGCAAACATCTTCGGGAACTCCTAAAGTACTGATCTGGAACAGGGAGCTGAATGCAGCTATGTTCTGGTGGTAGATACTGTGATTAAGTGGTAGAAGAACTGCACTTGAAAGGGATTTAAAATCCTCTTTTATTAGATCACAGTTATTTACAACCACTTCCCAACTCGAGAGGGATACAGAAAGTAAAGACCACACTTGGGTCTGAAACGAAAAATCAGATAATTTAAACTAAAACTAATTAGAAATTAAACAGTCGTCGCTCACAGAGCTTATAACGCGAGGTTGGCCTCGAACGGAATGGTGCGTAGCAAGATTTACTAATACTGACGCACTTGGATTTATTTCAATAAGCAATCACGAAAAAGCACTATGGCTTAGAATTTAAATGCTAGCTGGTCAGGCGAACGTCGAATAGAATGACCGTGATCTGAGACTAAAAGCTCTCTCACACTGAGAGGTTTCTACCTTTTGCTTAAGTAGAACTTGACTCCACTTCAAATTAGCATAAGCTGAAAACGTGCGCTTCTTCTAACGGGAAGTTGAAAATGAGAAGAGATAGAAAGATTTAAATTAAAATAAAACTTTGTTAGTTTAACTAAAACCTTACATATTTACAATCAGTTCCTAACTCGGAACTTTACAGAAAGCCTCCACTCGGGCATGAACCTAAAATAATAATAATTTAAACTAAACTAGCTTAACTAAGCTATTTGAAAGGTATAGCCGAAGCTATCAGGGATCTAACTACTTGGCCCCTAAGGTGTCCGCCGAAAACATCGCAGCAAAAACATCGCGGACGAAAACGTCGCGGAGAAAACAGCGCAAGACGAAAACGTTGTCGTCGAAAATAAAGCGGTTCGTCGTCGAAAATATCGTGGTAAAACAATAAAGCTCCTACAAATCATCGCATGACGATAACATCGCAAACAGGCGTTTTTCAGGCTTTAATAATTGTAAAAGGATACTCGCATAATGATTTGTGAGCGCAAGATAATTGCAAAATTACTAGAATCTACAGAAGTCCTGATAGCCTTATCTAGAAATTTCTGTGTCTTCAGTGTGTGACACACAGAATTCCTTAACAGCATCCAAAAACTGTTTAAAATTACTTGAACTAGAATCTGTATACTGCTGTCGCCAAATAAATTTTAAAAAGTAAGAATAAAAAATATCCTGCGTAGTACTCGATGGCTATGTGTCTAAGGCAAGGGGTGCCTTCGTGGAGGATTTTCTTACAGAAACTAGCTCGTATAATCGTTACACATAAGGAAAACCACGAAAACGCCCATGCAGCTAGCCCGTTTGCCGAGATTCCAACCTCAGACAGAGCTACCAAAGTTAAGCGACTTCACCACTCGGGAGAGGTAAATTCGGTCTTCTACTTCGTCTATTCTGGGTAAACGTTCGAAAGAGGTTACGGCTAAAATCAACATCCTAGTCACAAACATTACGCACATCATTAAATTTGCATAACTTTTTAATCCGAAAAAATATTGTGACATAAGCCAAGAAGAAAGAACATGGTTTAACTCAAATCTCGCAATCATTGAAACTTAAATAGCTGTCACATATCTTCTGTCAATCTCGATTTCACAAACATGCGATTATACAGAGGCTGTTCGCACATTTCTTAGACGATTTCGATAAGCGGTAATAAAAAAATCGTTTGCTGCAAAAGAAGTAATTGCAATTGTACTATGTTTTTAAAAGTCAAAATGATCGTCTGTGGCTTGAAAGTTTTGTTTTTATTCAAAATGGCGAATTTAACAAAGCAGTGGTTCGAAGGCTACATTGACGCTCTTTCCGGAGAGAAATATGCATACTCCGTTATCCAAAAACGATGTGAGAGTCACGGTTTTGTGATATCTAAAGCGTCGATAGGTAATATCATCGACAAGAAAGGAAACAAACGTCAAATCGGAGCCTCGAGTGGGACAAAAATTCCAAACGAGCATCCGAGGAAAAAACGGACATGTTTGACTATTGCATAGGTACGTTGTTTAATGTTAAAAGAAAATCCCTGTAGTCAAAGGACAGTTGCAAAACCATTAAAATGCTCGGTGTCCACCGTAAACAAAATGATAAACGTTGATTTAAATCTTAAGAAAGCGAAAAAACGCAATGTGCATCGTCTTCTTCCGAAGCATATCGCTCGACGCGGGACACGCTGCAGAATTCTATATGAGAAACACTTATCCAAAGAAAAATGGAAAACAATTGTCACGATAGATGAAGCGTGGGTGTATTTAAACGATTGTAAAAAAAGAGCCATTTATTATCATAAAAAGGGAGAAAAAATTTAAGTACATTGTTCAAAGAATCGAAAGAAAGTTTTCCTAAGGGATTCATGATTGTTGCTGGTTTTTCTTATAATGGCAAGTTAAAAACAAAGAAAGTGCAAAAAAATGTCCAGATTAACTCCAAATACTATTGGGAACATATTTTATCGCCCATTTTTCTGAATGAAATACCATCACTTTACCCCCAGTGCCATCCATCTGTGAGACTCCATCGGGACTAAGCTAGCAGTCACACATCAAAATCCACCGTAAATTTCCTAAAAGAAATGGAACAAAAAACTGGTATCGAGGCCATACCCTTCACCGATATCCCTACTAAATCTCCCGATGTGTCAACTATGGATTTTTGTGCTTTCGACTTTTAAAAACTGAATTATCCAAACGTTGTCCCCAAACCCTAACAGGACTCTAGAAAGCTGTTCGGGAGGAATGAGATAGAATACCTCTTCTGACACTTCAAAATGCATTATTATCCTGGAAATTGCGGTGTCGAAAGATAGTTCAGAATAAGGGATGCCAAATAGAACATATAAACACAAGACTTTTACGTAATTTAGTTTTGTGAATACAATGTACATCGTCTAAAAAATGTGCGAACAGCCTCTATATCCACATTAATCGTAAAGCATAAAGAGTTCCATTTGCTTAAATTTATGACCTATGATGCAATGGTCACATATTCCAATACTTTGTGCTCCGACCCATACGACATGCAAAGCTGGAACAGATGCATAGTAGTAGAAGGCTCAAGCAATCGCAAAAGAGGGCAGTCTGTTAGATGAAAGAAAGAAAAATGGTTACAACTTTATGGATCCCCATAAGGGAGTCATGAAACTGAGAGATGATATCAAAGTATGTTGTTCAGAACACGATAAACAGAAGAGTATTACGATTCGAGATTATTACCGTTCAGATAATGAGAAATGGAAGACCTCGGATTACAACCTTCCTTCAGAATTTGATATTTGAAATTATCACCGAACTTCACCATGTTGTATAGGAACGCTTCGTTATGGAATTTATTGTTTTTGACTTTTAAGAGATCAGTTATAATATAATAACTTCTAAAATGAGTAATATCTTAATTTACCACCTAAAGATTATACACAGCAGCTACTTGAAATTTGGGCAAGTTATCTCTCTTCATATTATTTAACTACTAACACAAAAAACTGAATCATTAAATCAAAGAAAACTTCAGTACTCACTCCTGGTGGAGGTTTCCAAAACTTCAAAGAGTTACGTGAAATATGATCTTGTTGTACAAAATGTACAGAACATACAAAAGTGAGAGACTTGCCATGGTGATAAGATTCGAATTACTTTGTAGAGTTTCACACGAACTTTTAAAGTCAATTAGTCCAACAGCCCTAACAGAGGTCAAGCTAGTTATCGCCATGTCTGAAACAAAGGCAAAATCGTAGAAAGGTTATAAATAACCTTTTTATTTAAACAAAACTTAGAACACAAAGGGACTTTCTTGTGCTATAATACAAGCCACATCTCTTGCTGATACAACTAAAGCGAACAGTCGAATTTTAATTAAAAGCGGAACAGTAATCAAAGACTGCACAATTAAATTACCGTATATACCCACGTATAAGTCAAGATATTTTGGACAAAAAAAATACTTCAAAGGGGGAGGGCGACTTATACGTGGGGCCATAAAAAATTAAAAGAATCGGAAGTTCAAAAATTTCTTTATATAATGCAGTTGTTTTCTTCCCGCACTCAAATTGGACGACTTATCAAATAAGTCACTTACTTGAAGTAATTTCATGACTTAAATTATGTGAAGAACTAATCACAGAATTTCATACTTAAGACATAGACAAAAGTGATAAAACACCTAAAAACGACTGCGGCCGTAATTCCGGGAGGATTGACATCCGTCATTCAACCCCTAGATGTCTGCCTCAATAAGCCCTTCAAAGTAAATGTTAGAAAATATTGGGCAGAGTGGATTAGTTCCGGTCGACCAACATTTACAAAGGGAGGCAACATTAAAAAGCCCGATATTACATTGATTGCTCAGTGGGTTAAAGATGCTTGGAACGGAATACCCTCTGAAATGATTATAAAATCATTTAAAAAATGTTGTATTAGCAACGAACTAGACGGCACGGAAGGATGATGCTGTTTTTGAAAGTGAAAATGACGACGAAGGCTCTAGTAGTGATTGTAACAATACAGAATTCGAGACTGAAAATATGTATGATGACGAGCCAATGACGACAGAAGAGTTCTATGAAATTTTTGGCGAATCGGACGTTGAAGGATTTTGATTTTGTTTATTTACCAAGGTATTTTTTATCGTGTATTTACTTTTTTTTTCTCAGATGATTTTGAATAAATGTAGTACTTAAAAAAATTTTTGCGAAGTTTCTCGATCGATTTCGGAAGTGGGGGGGTCGACTTATACGCTACGCGGGTTTCTTATTTTCTACGAATTTTTTATGTCGAAGTGGGGGGGTCGACTTATATGCGGTATCGACTTATACGCGAGTATATATGGTACTATATTAAAGCTGGCTCGCTACTCTGCCGCAGAGTCAGAATTTAAAGTGTCGGCAGTGACAAATCGCAAGGCCAAATAATTACAATTATCAGAGCTGGCGGGAAACTAGAGCGTGCACGCGATGCCAGAAAAACGCTATGTCTTAAAATCTGAGAATTTCAGTAGAAACATTGGCTACTCATTTGCATCCTGGTGAGAAATTTCGAAAGCAGAAGCAAAGTTAAAGGCAGAAATTATTAACAATTGGTTAATTAACATAAAATTCCCTACAACTTACACCAGTAACCAAAATTTCAAACTTATAAATACCTGGGTCGGACTTAAACTGACTTCTTAAACAATTTACCATACACAACTAATAACTTACAGCAAATGCTTCACTATTACTACAGCTGACTTAATCAGCTGTAGTAAGCTTACTCGAGCTTACTACAGCTTACTTACTTAAGTAAGCTGTAGTAAGCTTACTTAAGCGATTTTGCGTTGATTTACTATAAAGGCTCTTTCACTTTTCAAATTGTTGCCACCAAATGTTATCGCTCTGTATTATATCTGTACTATATAAATTAAATAATGAAGAATCTGCATAAATGTATGTATATTTCTCGAAATGTGATAAAACGACGGTACCTAAAGCCATCCAATTTTGAATAACGTACGTTTCCACCCGAATAGGCGCATCTGGAAGCCCAAATTTGGAATCTGTTTTATTATATATTTCATATTTTGTAAAAATTTAACGAATTTTTGATGAACAAACTCAACAATTTATTTATAAGCGAGCAATGGCAACACTCTACGGGGAAAAAAATCTTTTTATCTCCAGCGTGCGGAACTGTGCATCGGAAATTCTAAAGATATGCTCATTTTAGAATTATTTTGCGATATTGCTGTTGAACTGAGTTTTATGATTTAAGTGCAAAGAACATGATATTTAATAAATAAAGGTAATACACAAAATGTTAAATAAACGCCCCTTTAGATGTAATTTAAAATCTCAAACCCTTCAGATTTTTTTTATTTTATTTATATTTGTTTCTTTTTTTTTAAAGTATGAAAGATGAAAAAAGAGCAATGCCCTCGCCGGGACTCGAACCACGGACCTCTCGAATACCTTCCGAGTGTGCTTCACCACGAACGCATACTAAGAAGGCGGGAGAAATACCTTATATACTCTCCCTTTTAACTGGGATTAGGACTGGGAATTGACTGGGGATTAGGGGACCCAATCGCCAAATCCTGGTGGTGGAAAATCATCATCCACTACCTTTTTTAGTTCGAACGCCACTCTAGAGACATTAGGAGTTTTTTGAAGCAGGAGGGATGAAAAATGAGCAGACTCGAACCACGTACCTCTCGAATACGCGCCCAGTATCCTGACCACTACAGCACGAAGGCAGAAAAAATACCCTATATGGCTCGTGGTTAAGAGAACGTCCTACTTTTAAACTATACTGCTTTCCTTTCAGCTTGCAAAAATTAACACTTTAAGTTAACTTTTGTGGCACAGCCGAGACGATTAGTATATAATTCAACTTAAAAATAATTGTTAGTAAAAGTTAATTACCTTTAGACCTCGTGACTCTACGAGAAACAATTATTTCGAGTAAACAATAATGCAACTTTACGATTTTCGAATTTTTTTATAACTATTTAGGGTTTCTTTATATCGCTGCTCCTTACAAACACTCAAAGCTATAAGTATCTTATAGAGTACCGTCTGATTGATTTGCATATCAACTCTAAAGCAGCGGTTGGAAGATTGAGAATGTTTGCTGCTTGGTGTTATGGGTATATATTGAGCTTAAAGTCAGCTTGTCAATGAAGTTAATCTGTTGCAGAAGCCTTTGCATGAACTGATGATCAAATGCTGTATATTTGCATTCTAAGTTAATATCGAACTGGAAGCCTTCAAAGGAAGGACTGTAAAACAAATTTGAACATTTGAAGCAATAATCCAGTAGTTAGTGGCAAGGATTAGGACATAAATTGATTTCTTGGGTGACTTTAAATGTCATAGACTCAGTCCGGCTTATTGTAAATTAACACAGTGTTGATTGATGACATAAAAGGCTCTTCGTCACAAACATTGTACTTTTACACCAAATTGTTATTCTATCTTAATTGGAGTTAATTCAAACGCCTTACATTTTCAGAAGAACTATCGCCCTGTCTTTATCTTCAAACCTAGAATGTTAAAGTAACAACAACAAAAAGAAACCGAAACTAAAACATTTATCTTCAGTTCGGAGGATATTTATTAAATATCCTCCGAACTGAATGTTCGGAGATACACGAAATTAAAGCGTTAAGAAAATTTACTCCTAGTTCTTGCGAAATGGATATACAAAAATGATATAATTTACAAGACAATTATTAACATAATTTCAATGAGATAAACTCATCAGTTTGTAGCAGAGCTCTAGAAACAAAGGAGTTCAGGCTGAGGTTGTTAATTTTCCCTATCTAAATTAGATTTTAGTAGTTCTTATATGAAATCAACTCACTTTCACATTCAGGTGGTGTAGACGAAACGGTAGAGATGTAAAAAGGATTCACCATAAGAATTAACGTCTTTATTAACATAACCCTTACAAATGTATTTAAGAAATTAAGTAAGAAATTATAAATCTAAAATAATTAATACTATAGAAATAAAAATCGGATTAATTAGCTTTTTATATTTGATTCACGAAATAAGAAATCTCTCTTTCTGCTTATTCACTTGCGGTATATACCTTGCAGTGAAGTTGTAGAGACATTAGGTTTATTTCGAAGCAGGAGTCATGAAAAATATGCAAGGCCTTCGCCGGGAATCGAACCACGGACCTCTGAAATACCGGCTCAGTGTGCTGACCACTACACCACGAAGGCACGCTAAGAATGTGGGAGATATACCTTATATACTCCCCTTTTTAAAGGGCAACTAGGGTTTTAGGGGACCTAGTCGCCAAATCCAGGGTGTGGAGAGTCATCATCCACAACCCTTTTAGTTCGGGCGCCACTGTAGAGACATCAGGTTAATTACAAAGCAGGAGTCATGAAAAATATGCAAGGCCTTCGCCGGGAATCGAACCACGGACCTCTGAAATACCGGCTCAGTGTGCTGACCACTACACCACGAAGGCACGCTAAGAATGTGGGAGATATACCTTATAAAGTAACAAATAAGCAAAATACACTAATGTCCATAAATTAAGGATAATGCAAAATCAGGCAAAGGCAGTTAGAAGCAAAACAAATTTGACTTATTTGTAAAGCTTATTTATTAAACAAAAGGTAAAGAGCAAAAAAAGATGCTATATGTTTGATATTATTAAAAATGGTTATTATTAAATATGTTTGATATTATTAAAAAATTAGCGATTTTTTCTCCCTGGAGCAAATTACAAAAAAAAAACCCAATATTGCATGGTTGATATCATTGTTAATACATTGTATGTCTCCCAGACAATGCAATACAGTCCTTACAACGCCTAGGCATGCTGAGTATCAAATCATCCATCTGATCTCGGAGGACATTACACCACTCAAAAAGCAATGCTCTCCGAAGTTCCGGTAGACATGTAGGAGGAGGTTGACGGGCTGCAACTCGTCGGTCAAGCGTGTCCCACACGTGCTCTACTGGATTCAAGTCCGGTGAGAATGCTGGCCAGTCCATACGGGTGATATCCTCCGACTGAAGGCATTCGCTTACGATGTTTGCACGGTGAGGACGGGCGTTGTCATCCATAAACACAAATTGTGTGCCCATGGCGCTCCGAAACGAACGTACATGTTGTTCCAGAATGATGTCCCGATAGATTTGGCTTGTCATGGTTCCAATTTGAATATGCAGATCAGTTCTGGAACCCAGAATAATTCCATCTCAAACGAGCACTCCTGCACCACCGTAACGGTGTCGTTCAATGATGTTTTCTTGGTGGTAACGGGTACCTGGAGCTCTCCATATGACAGTCCGGTGATAATCAGACTGCAAGCTAAACCTGGACTCGTCGGAAAACGTCACACGAGCCCACTCTTGCGGTGTCCACGATGCATGCTCTCTACTCCAGGCTAACCGCAAGCGACAATGAGTTGCAGTAAGTGGAACGCATCTGACAGGTCTACGAGCATATAGACCCATCTGCCCTAAGCGTCTGTACACGGTCTGCCTCGAAATGGTCGTACTAGTGGCCGAAGAGAGCCGACGAGACAGGTCTGAGGCTGTGTTTCGCCCGTTTCTTTTTGCAGTAACTGCCAAATATCGGTTCTCATTCGGCGTTGTAACTCTGGGGCGACCTGTGTTGTAACGTCTACTGACATGACCATCATCTTGGAATCGTTGCCAAAGCCTGGAGATGACACTCTGGGCAATTTAAAGTTCGTCTGATACTTCCAGTTGGGTACGCCCACATTCCAGACGGCCGATAATTCTACCACGTAAAAAATCATCCAAATGAGTCCTTTGTGTCATAACTATTCGGTTATTGCACTGAAATGCTTATAAAGCTCCTGCGAACAATTTTACGTCTTTACCTACATTCCTTATATATCACTCTCTTACACTCTCATCATTGTGACGTACCATCGGTGTCATCTGGTTACTTCCTGAAATTTGCATAGGATTCTTGAAGATGTGAGTAGTGATTTTACGGGTGATATATTTATTTTAGAGTTCGATTTCCGCGTGACTCCGAATTATCCTTAATTTATGGACATGAGTGTATTAAAATAATAATTTTTTATGCATTTATTCAAAGAGAAACTATCGCTAAAGCAGCTGTAACTAAAACCACGACAGAAATACTACATAAATTCACTTAATGCAAACCTTTTCTTTACTAACAGACGTCTATTCAACGTTAAACAACACTTTTAGTTGAAAAACAGTTATAAATACAGTTATCGCATTTCACGTTTTTACAGTGTCTAGTAGTATTGATCGAGTCTTTCTAGTGTTACAAACTAATGAACGTGTGGTAGAAAGCACTTTTACGAAAAAACCTGTAGTTTTACGAAACTAATCATTCATTCAACTAATCATTCAGAACTTTTTCACCCTTTCACTGAGGGTTGGTTTATTAAATTACGGCAAAGCCTCGAGAGCTATCCGCCTAAGGGGAGTGGTGCCTTCACGGAGGACTTTCTAAGGGAGACTGGCTCTTATACACGTTGCACATGGGACAAACCACAAAAACATTCATGCAGCCAGCTTGTTCGCGAGATTCGAACCTCGGAACGAACTACCAGTGTTTAGCGACTTATCCGTTCGGACACTGGTAGGCTCCATTTCTGTGAAGGGGAATATAATAAAAACCAAAGATATTTTTGCATGATAAAACTCAAAAAATTCACATTTGTGTTTGTGCTTAGAGCTCCTTTTTTTTAATGATGAAAAAGTTCTGCCATAATGATAGCCTACGTGTAACCTTCGATAAAAAGGGATTCCTGTCCTATTCCCTCGAAATTCCCAGATTTTTTTAAGAAATCAAGGTAAATAAATTTAATGTAGAATTTTATCTAATTTTAAATAGTCTAATTAATGTTATTTAATATGTAAATTTTTTCTTTCATTTATTATTGTAATGTATGAGCAATTAATCATTTTCTAACCACATTACATATATTTAGTTTAAATAATAACTCTTTTCTGTTATGTTTAACTATGTTATTATAACAGATTATGATTATAAAGTAACAAGCACAGAAAATTCTGTTGATGAATAAATATAGCCGATAACAGTTCTTTACGCAGAACCATGAAATTATTTTCAAAATTGAAGCAAAGCTAAGAATGAACACACTTTAGAAAATAATAAACAAATATTGCAATGATTCTCAAAGTCTGAGTCGGTAGATAAATGTTTAGACAGTGGGGAAAAGATTTGAAAACAATAACACCTTATTATGTATAAGAATAAAAATAGTTTCCGAAATTAAAACAAAGCTGAAGAATAAACAATACAATTTAAAAAATATTAAATATATATATAAACTGATTTATCATTTTCAGTATATTGCTTATAGTTATATATTATATTGTTACGGATTTCACATTTATTTGGCTATTCATTTAGAATTGTAATTAAAATTGCTTTATATTTCCCGTGCGACGCAGACGATTTTTGAAGAGAAAGCTACGTCGAAAAAAAAAAAAATAAAAGAGCGCGTGCATTTAATGCTTAATAAATAAATATCTCGTAGTTACTGTTGCCATCCAGATAAATCTAGAAAAATCGAGATTGTTCTAGTGATAATTAAAAAGCTTATAAAAGCCGAATTGAAACACCTCATCTCAGTTGTTGTTGTAGTTGTAGCTGTTTAAATCAAACTGCTGTTTGTTTACTTTATGCTGTTATTGACAGTAGCGATTTCGCTGTGAGATAGAATTATTTTATCTGTTTTTGCTAAACGTTTGAGATATTGTGATATTGTGCGAAGATCTCTGAAGAAATCTTTCAGCATTTTGATTTATTTCTTGTGGAAAGAATAAATTTTTGTTAACTTTTCAACGACTTGTGCATTCAATCCATAACGAATCCGTACGCACGCAACAGTATTTATGTCTTTAATAGTTCTGGCTGATTATTCTCTTTTCAGCTCGTTGAGTTCAGCTCGCCTAGATTCCAAGAATAGTTCTCTGTGGTTGCCTTCCGTTTATTTATGAGTCTCGTAATGTCTGTTCCTTTCTTTCTGCTGGTTCATTTAACTTTTTCGTGTCGTATACTGTTTGACCTACTTCACTAATCTACTGGCCATTATTCTACTGCAGAGATATTCTTCATTTTGAAATTTTTCTTCGAAATGTCTTGTAATCATAGTTCAACATCGTTTTGCAAGTATTTTCTTCGTTACACTGGCTTCTGATTGTATCAGTGCAATTTCGATGTGTCTATTTCTTGACCATTTAATTAAGTAACTCGATTATTTATGTTTCCTTTTGTTATTATTAATGAGTTACCTTTGGTATCTTCATATCTGAACCGAGTTCACATTTTGGGGAAATTTCAAGCAGTTGAACTATTTTCTTCCATTTTGCTGTTGATTTATAAAGTTCAGTAATGTGTCTTAAGGGTAATTAACGAATAATCTCTAAACAGATATTCAGACAAATGATAAATGCACACTTTTATTCACTACTGGCATTCATTGTGAGACAAGAGAGTTTTTACTTTAAAAACAATTTTTAAATACACTAATGTCATTTTATTAAACATTAGTTGCTGGAATACATAATGAACTCAGTCTACGGCCACTCTCCCAAGGAAACAAAAATGTTTCTTTACCTTAAAAGGCAAATTACCCTGTTTCCCAAAGTTTCCACATTCAATACACGGAAACCTCACCATCTACAGTCCCCCCCCCCCAAAAAAAAAGGAAAACTTTAAAATCATTCTTTCAAATTCTCCTCTCCCTTCTAGAATGTTCTCTTATGTTCTTTGCTTCCACAGAACCTTACCTTAGATTTGCAGTCTTATTTTTAAGCTTCAAGTGAGTAATACAATTATTATTTGCTTTACAAATTTATATATAAATATATATATAATTAGAAATCAATTCCTCTAATTAAAAATTTTAATAAATGAAAAATTGTAAATTGCCCTTACAGTTAGTTGATCGTCACTAAAATGATACAACAGTTCTCCTCTCTTCGGATTTCACTAATCATTTATACCACAGAGAACGAGGGTCATTAGAGATAATTCATTACAGTTTCTCTCACTTAATTACGAATGCAACGAATATAACCTATAATTGAGTGAGTCACGAGACCCAGATCACTCAATTATAGGTTATATTCGTTACATTCTCTCTCACTCAGAAATACGAGAAGTCCAGCAAATGCAAGAAATTATTCTCCGCCATATTTTTATTCGAAGACCACTTCAGAGATTATTTATTTTTATTTAATTATTTTTGCAGGACAGGAATGTAAAAAATTAACTGTGCTCTCGTCATGATTCAAACCACCACGCATCTTCCTGTTTACTAGCTGGATGTGTTAAACATTTACACTAAGAGAACCCAGTGGAGAAGAATGCGATAGTTCCTTACATTCTCCCCCATTTAAAAAGCGAATGGAAAGAAGCAACAAAACAAGTCCACCAAATACAAAGGATTAGAAGCCATTTTTTACTTTATATTGCTTTGGACACTTGCAGAAACTGTCAGCCTTTCGCTGCGAGAAACACTGATAAACAAATGTGCCCTCGCCGGGAATCAAACTATGGATTTTCCAATTGCCAGCTGCTAACCATTTACTCTACAACAGCACTCGCAGTGGGTTAGGATGCGATAATTTCTTACAAACATTTGTAAATAAGCGATTTCTCTAATCGTGGGTAACTCGAATCACGGAGTAGAATCATTTAAACTTTTCTTCAAATATCGGTGTTTTAAGAAGTCAGCCCTCAACTTTTAATGACGTATTGTATAAATAAAGCGCCCATAACGTGGTAAGCACCAGTGTTTATTGCTGAAATCTCATTTTGTACATTTATGTGTTTAGAAATTCCACACCTTTTCGGAAAATCAAAAGTAATAATTTTAAAATGAAAATAAGAATCATTTAAACTTTTCTTCAAATATCGGTGTTTTAAGAAGTCAGCCCTCAACTTTTAATGACGTATTGTATAAATAAAGCGCCCATAACGTGGTAAGCACCAGTGTTTATTGCTGAAATCTCATTTTGTACATTTATGTGTTTAGAAATTCCACACCTTTTCGGAAAATCAAAAGTAATAATTTTAAAATGAAAATAAATAAATAAAAATAAAATAAAATGAGTAATAAAATAAAAAATAAAATTAAATTTATTTTT
>KK119730.1:592923-651032 GCA_000611955.2 Stegodyphus mimosarum | reverse complement strand
AAAATTGCACCATTCAGAAAATTGCAGTTCTAACATGACAGTTAAACATTTACCATCCCGTCAAAAACAAGAATACACATTAGTAGAAAAGATAAATCGCTGCTTTTTTTCCCCGGGATGCATGCATGCATTTTATTTCCTTCCATTTCCTACGTTATTAGTTTTCTTTTATCCTTTTTCTAAAAAAAAACTGCTTTCAGTTTCATTTTTTTTATTATTATCATAATCATGAGATTCTTCTCTTGCAGAGAAATTCCACGTCACAAAATGAATTTCGTAAACCAAATTTCATCTGCAGAAATCAACTTCAAAATGATGCTGCTTATACCTTCTACCCTCGCAACGTATCCGGCTAGCCGGAGCGTTTAATAAAATACATTTTTCAAATGTCAGAATTTTTTTTTCAACAGTTTGTTTTCTTTTCTCTCCTCCCTAAAGTAAAGCTGCATTCAAAAGTGATTATGTAAGTGCAGCAATCTATCCAGTATATTTCGAATATTAATTCTGTTAATTTTCAGTATTAGTTGTATAAATACAAGAAGCAATTTTGTCTCTAGAACAATAATTAATATGCAACAATACTCTAGTAACTGAACATGAAAGTATCGTTACAAACTAAAATAGTAGTGGATATTTTGTTGAATTATTAAATCAAATTGGTACTAGAAAAATAATTAATATGCATTCGTTACTTCAATAATTGCATATGAAAGTATTCTTATAAAGTTACGCAATAGTTAAGATTTGGGTTGAATTATTAAGCTACTAATTTACTAATAAAATTAGTTAGATACTAAACTTACCTCCAACGAAAATCTAGTTAACTTATTAACCCTTATTAATAAGGGTCAATAAGTTTAAACTTACTGACAAGGACGGTCATCAGTTCTGCAAGTTACAGGCTTTCAGTAAAATTTATATACAAGACCTAGTAATGTTGAACTGATAATGCAAAACGATTCATAAATTGTAAGGTTTTAGTTAAACGAACAAAGTTTTTATTTTAATTTAAATCTTTCTATCCCTTCTCATTTTCAACTTCCCGTTAAAAGAAGCGCGCGTTTTCAGCTTAATGCTAATTTGAAGTGGAGCCAACGACTATTTAAACGAAAGGTAGAAACTTCTCAGAGTGAGAGAGCTTTTAGTCTCAGATCACGGTCACTCTGTTCGATGTTCGCCTGACCAGCTAGCCTTTAAATTCTAAGCCATAGCGCTTTACGTGATTGCTTATTGAAATAAATCCAAGTGCGTCAGTATTAGTAAATCTTGTTACGCACCATTTAGTTTAGAGACCAACCTCGCGTTACAGCTCTGCGAGCAACAATTACTTAATTTCTATTTAGCTTTAGTTTTAAATTTATCTGATTGTTCATTTTAGACCTTGCAGTTCTTCTACCACTTAATCACAATATTCTACCTGCATTCAGTTCCCTTTTCCAGATCAGGACTTAAGGAGTTCACGGAGATGTTTGCCAAGAATATGCACCGAACACTCAGTCCTGACAAAATAACTAAAGAACCACTGCAGACGGACTGTTAAAAATGCAAACATCGGCAGAGCTGATTTATGACTTACATACAACAGAAACCAAAGTTTACTCATATGCATTCCCGTGCGAGTTTCGCTCCCGTTATTTATTACTTACCTCTATTAAAATATTTGTTTTCAATCAATTCTTCCATACACCGTTGTTAAAGTTTATGGGGGGGGGGGATATACAATTAAAAAAAATTCTCAGCTGAGCGAGTTAATAAAGGGGACGAAATCAAGAATCATGAATAACTCGAGCACAATTATAAAAACACAGGAAAGAAGAATAAGTCATATTATAACTAACAGAAAATCCTATTAATGTAATTTCAAGCAGTTCAAGCTGGAAAACATAAGCATTTTTTGTATAGCTAACATTAATATATGAAGCAAAATTAAAGGACATCAAAACAAAAACAACAATGTTTTTGTTAGCATTCTTTTTGTACTCCGATGAAAGTCAGTATAAAACCGTTAAGTTAAGATGTAAGGTTTTAGTTTTAACTAACAAAATTTTATGTTTAATTTCTTTTTCCTGTGAACTCTTATTTCAACTTCCCGTTAGAATGAGCGCGCGTTTCAGCTTGATGCTAATTTGAAGTGGAGCCAAGTTTGGTATTTAAAGCTTAACGAGGAACTTCTCGGTGCGAGAGAGCTTTTAGTCTCAGATCACTGCGGCTCTGTTCGACGTTCGCCTGACTACCTAGTATTTAAGTTCTAAGCCTTAGCGCTGTTACTCATTGAAGTAATCTAAGTGCGTTGGTATTAGCCAGATCTTGCTACGCACCATTGATACTTTAGAATAGAGGCCAACCTCGCGTTTAAAGCTCTGAGAGAAACGACTACTTAATTTTCTACTCAACTTTATTTTAAAATTATTTGATTGTTCAGTTTAGACCCAAGTGCGGTCATTATTTTCTGTTATCCCTTCCGAGTTGGGAAGTGGCTGTAAATAGTGGTTTAATAAAAGGGGATTTTAAACCCTGCTTTCGTGTAGTTATTCTACCACTGCACCGAACATAGCTGCATTCAGCTCCCTGTTCGAGATCAGGACTTTGACACTGTTACGACAATGTTCGCCAAAAGTATGCATAGAACACTCAGTCCTGATAAAGACTCTACTTTTGATTTATTTTTACGATAGGACAATTTATTTTTAAGGAACGATTTAACTATGTTCGGGATTATGTGCTATTAAACTAAGCACTCTTATGAATAATACTCCCAAATATTACTATGTTATCTGGTATTACTGATCTTAGCTTATGGAGCGCTCAAGCAAGGCTTTGCAGTCACAAATGGCGTAAATCGAACATCTTTGGTACCTCAATCTTGTGACGCCACAGAAACTTGTATAAGATAACTGGTATATTAAACTTTATGCAATTTGGTATAAGAATTAACCAGTCACAACGAAGAAAATACGAACTGATATTCGGTCGTCGATTTTGCTAAGTGAGCTGCACTTTCCCGCATGTACAACGTAATCTCCCTTGATTTTCTATGGTAATTTCTATACACTTTCAAGCCACTTTGTCGTCTTTCGGGATTTGAAAGAATAATTCCAGTTCTGTGGCTCATCTGATGCAATAAATTAAATTCGTTTGATTATTTGAATGCAGCAAGAAAAACATTCGTGAAGCACGTTTTAAGATATTACTTCAAATATGGGCAAAATCATGAAACCACCCACTCTTAGTCCGTTCGTTGGGATTTGGACCAGAGTAGAACATTAGTGGTCAGCGTTTTAACCATTACGTTAGGTGGAGTTTAATAAGTTAAGATGTTCGCCGATAAACGAATGAGGAGAAAACCTGACTTTTGCCAAAACAAATTATATAATGGTACAATTTTCAAAGCCAGTTTTAATCCTCAAAAATGCTATTTCTCATTCATAATTGGTATTTGCTCCAAATCTCACATTTTTTAACGTCGAAAATTATTTGACAAAAACAAATCATACAGCATTCATACGCTGCAGGTACCAAAACAAAATTTTACTGCCAAAAATTTAAAATTTACAAGGCGTATAAAATTTTTAAAAGAAGAAAAAAGTGAAGCGTGGTTTGGAATGAAGGAATTTAACAATTTTTAAGGCTCCTTTATTTTAATCAACCAGGTGTTTTATATTTTGAATCTTTACTATCAGTCCTCCCTTCCGTTTTTCTGCCAGAATGTAAATTTAGTTCGCATGTATTTAAAGTGAGATATTTAGACTGTAAAACACAGCGTGTTCTGCCTCTCGTTCTCGATGTTACCAAGATTGCTAGATAAGATAAGCTTTATAATTTTATAACTGATGCATTATAACTTTATAATTACCGATAATTGATGTCCACGCGGGTTACGTTTTGAGCCAACTTCGCGTTAAATTGATTTGTGCAGCCTTCGGCGATTAGCTTATTTGAAATTAAATTTTACAGTTTTACTTTAAAGTATCTCGCCACAATTAGTTGGCTGAGTTGTAAAAAGTGTTCCTTTTGTTCTTATTTAGTTTTAAATGAAGAGTTTTTTACATCCTTTTCAACTTCCATCGAGAGTTGGGACACTTTGGATGATTGCAAAGAACACTAAAGTCTGCAAATTTAAACGAAGATTATTAGGTGGCACTGAATATCGAAAAACTTTGTCGCATTTCAAAGAAGCGTAATTATTATTTATAATACCATAAACTAAAATCGGCACTGTACATTAACAATTCAAATAGGTGTTGCTATTTTGAGCGGCATGGATCATTAAGCAGCCTTACAAATTAAAATTAAGATATATCTTACAAACTGAGAATTTTAATTGTATTGAGGTTAGGTTAGGTTATTCAATTATGGCAAAGCACACGAGGGCTATCTGCCTAAAGGGAGGGATGCCTTCGTGGAGGACTTTCTAAGGGAAACTGGCTCGTATACACGTTACACATGGGGAAAACCACGAAAACGCCCATGCAGCCAGCGGGATTCGAAGCTCGGACCGAACTACCAGTGTTCAGCGTCTTTACCGCTCGGCCGCTGGTGGGCTTTTAATTGTATTGAATTTAAGACATTTTCAGTTAACAATTTAATTAGTATATAAGTATCTGCTACATAATATTCCAGCCATAAATAAATAGTTACAAATAAAATTTCCGTTGGAAATAGAAGTTTTAATACATATGTTACGGTAAATGTGATGAATCCGGTGATTATATATAATAACCGGTTTGTTTGCATGATTACCCGGTTAATTTGATAAACTTTCAAAAATTTATCATATTTATCAAATTTAGTGGTGATTATGCATAATTACCGGTTATTATATATAATCACCAGTTTATTACATTTACCGTAACATATACACCCCGCTATCATAACAGTTTATATAGTTTGTAGAGGCAGCTAAATTACAGTATAGCTTATTTTTATTCAACTTAAAGTAATGTAATGCAAACTTATAAGTTATACGTTTTCTATACGTATAATTTATACGTTAGTAATATACTCGTAGAGTGGCTTATTTCGGAGTGGAAAATATGAAAAATCAGCAATGTGCTTGTTAGGACTGAGTGTTCTGTGCATACTTTTGGCGAACATATTCGTGAAGTAGTTAAAGTCCTAATCTTGAACAGGGAGCTGAATGCAGCTATGTTCTGTGGTAGAATACTGTGGTTAAGTGGTAGAATAACTGCACGTAAGAAGGATTTAAAATCCTCTTTCATTAAACCACAATTATTTACAGCCACTTCCCAACTCGGGAGGGATAACAGAAAATAATGACCGCACTTGGGTCTAACTTGAACAATTAAATAATTTAAAATAAAGTTAAATAGAAATTAAGTAGTTGTTGCTCATAGAGCTATGAACGCGAGGTTGGCCTCTATGCTAAGCGTTCAATGGTGCGTAGCGAGATTTAGCTAATACTAACGCACTTAGATTATTTCAATAAGTAATAGCGTAACAGCGCTAAGGCTTAGAATTTAAGTAAGGTGGACGTCAAACAGAGCAGCAGTGATCTGAGACTAAAAGCTCTCTCACACTGAGAAGTCCTCGCTAACGTTTAAATACAAAACTTGGCTCCACTTCAAATTAGCATACAGCTGAAACGCGCTCTCATTCTAACGGGAAGTTGAAATAAGAACTTACAGGAAAGAAAAATTTAACATAAAACTTTGTTAGTTTAAACTAAAACCTTACATGCTTTCCGGCATTTGAACTTCACACCTCTCGATTGTTAGCCGGACATATTTCTAATTACAAGTCAAGCGGTAAGGAGGATAACATTTCTTGCATTCCTCCTCACTTAAAGGGTAACTGTTGAGGATCATTCTCCAGATCCAGGTGGTAAAGAATTATCAACCACCATATTTTTAGTTCGGTTGCCACAAGTAAAGCGATTTTAAATTCTTTTGAAGACTAGAAATAGACGAAATCAGCAATGCTCTTGTCGGAATTCGAACTTCAGACCTCCCGATGGCTAGCAGGACATGCTTCCAATTACACCACGAAAGCATAAAGTAAGAAAGAAGTAAATTCCCTGCATACTTAACTGACGTTATTTCTAATATACATATAGTTGATAATTTTTATAAATTTTAGAGTATTAATAGACTTAACAAATGACGTCTCTGATGCATAGAACATGTATTTCAGCACAAAACGATTATTTGTTAATTGCTTAGCAATGAACGGGTTACATTTAGAGAAATAAAGCGGTTAACAATGCATGTTTTAGACTCACATATTTTTTAAATTATCACTTCAGCAGAGTTCAGCTCTGGTTGCATTTTCAACACAATCTAATTTGGCAACTAATTGCGCTAATCAACCACGGGAGTTAAATTGAGCGTCAGCGAATTTAAAAATAAATAAAAGCAATTTCTTCTCTTCCTCGACAATTTTTCTTACAGATGTATAAAACTATTTATTGATTAGCAGCTGGTACATGCAATTCGCGAATTATTCCGAACTGCAACCGTAACCATAATCGATACTAAGCGAAGTTGGATAAAGCTCACTTTAAATATACCAAGGTTTTTCTTTAACAAATAATTTGCCCTTTTTTCACATGCATAATGCATGCAAAGACAAAAGAAAAAGGCTTGAGAAATATCTTTCTTTTCTTCCCTAATTGCGCGAAAGAAGTTCGTAATATCCAGAAACAGAAAGAGAGAGAGAGAAAGAGAAAGAAAAAAAAAGTACCAATTTCTTTTCGACCTGAGAAAAATTCTCGCACCATTATGCAAATTGAATTCTGAATTAGTCAGGAAAACGTTGCCCGCAATTTCGGTAATCCGAGGTCACCGACTTAATTACGCACTTTCTACGAATTAAATCGAAACACTGCAGCAAAAATCCTATTAATATTTGCCACCTAATTCCTTAAATGTGCTCCATTATATAAACTTAGTTTTATTTATTTGTTTCGCTTTTTTATTCGCTTTTAAATGATTCTTTATTTCGTACGGAGTAACAACGTTTTAAGCAGATCATAAACGCTTAATCGTTTTCAATAAAGTAAAAGCATTTTGTAATTGTGTTCTCTAACTTTAAAAATATAATTAACGTTAGTGAATTGGATATTTGGTAAAGAAGATAAGTATTTCAGTTATGTAATCAAATTTTATTTCATATGATAAATGTTTATTATTACTTTTTTAAAAAACAAAAAACCTTGAATTAAACAATTCTATTTAAACAGCTACCTTTTTTTTAAAGGAGTGCACCCATAAGCGTAGAAAATTCCTCCGGATATCCTGAAGACGTTGTTCACGGACTCAACGCATATACTGCAGACCATCTGGGTATATACCGAGATGTCTTCAAATAATCCCTAACTTCCTAAACACATATTCCCGAGTATATTTAATGGCGCATCTCAGCTTGTCCCTCAACACATCTAAAGGAGTGCACCCATAAGCGTAGAAAATTCCTCCGGATATCCTGAAGACGTTGTTCACGGACTCAACGCATATACTGCAGACCATCTGGGTATATACCGAGATGTCTTCAAATAATCCCTAACTTCCTAAACACATATTCCCGAGTATATTTAATGGCGCATCTCAGCTTGTCCCTCAACACATCTAAAGGAGTGCACCCATAAGCGTAGAAAATTCCTCCGGATATCCTGAAGACGTTGTTCACGGACTCAACGCATATACTGCAGACCATCTGGGTATATACCGAGATGTCTTCAAATAATCCCTAACTTCCTAAACACATATTCCCGAGTATATTTAATGGCGCATCTCAGCTTGTCCCTCAACACATCCTCATGACATCCTGGATACCCGTTATGTCTCAAGCCATCTTCGCTAACACGTCGTTAGGACGACCTCCGACACCCTTTAACCTTTTAAATAGTACGTCTAAGTGCTTAATGTGGCATCCTTACACTGGTTATCATAAATTAAGGAAAAATCACGATTAGCGAAAAAGTTACATGCAGAATTTTATGAAAGTTACCCACAACATACAACACATAGTAAGGTATCAAATAACATAAAAAGAAATTATCAGACCATTACAGTAGTACAGAAATTAGCACATGTATAAAATGATCAAATAGAAGGCACCTTCAATATGGAATGTGATTGCCTCCAGAAGTAATACTGCACATACAGCGATGTGTGATGCTTTCAATTATGCGATCTATCAATTCCATAGGAAGCGAGAGTCATTGCTCTTGCAAAGCAGTTGCAAGCGCGGCAAGGTTCTGAAGGGGCGACTTGAGAGCAGCTAGACGACTCCCTAAAGCATCCCAAACGTGCTCGATAGGATTCAAGACCGCCGATAAAGCTGACCACTCCATGCGCATAATTGTTTCCTGTTGAAGACTATCATGTACGATGCGAGCCCTGTGTGGTCTTGCGTTGTCGTCCTGTAACAGGAAAGCATCCCCTATTGCTCCGGCATATGGGCGCACATAAGCATCGAGGGTGTCATCTTTATAAACCTGAGCATTCACGCTTTCCCTTGGAAAGACATGGAGGTCTGTGTGTCCACCCAAAGAGACGCCACCTCAAGCACAGACACTGCCTCTTCCGTATGCATCTCTTTCACGGATGCTT
Source organism: Stegodyphus mimosarum (assembly GCA_000611955.2). Lineage (NCBI taxonomy): Eukaryota > Metazoa > Arthropoda > Arachnida > Araneae > Eresidae > Stegodyphus > Stegodyphus mimosarum. Next base: position 642,462 of record KK119730.1, on the reverse strand, counting down.
GACGGATAATAACAGATTCCAGGTTCTCTCCATATCAAATAACGCCTACTATGGATTTCTAGACTAGTCTGGACTCATCCGGAAAGAGAACAGCCCTCCATTGATCAGACGTCCAGTGGACATGTTGTCGTGCCCACTGCAAACGGTGCCTCCTATGGCGTGACGTGAGCGGCACGGAAATGGCCAGTCGCCTAGCATACAGACCACCTTCGTTAAGCCTTCTACGCACAGTTGACGTTGACACCAACCTTCCGGTGGCTGCAGCAAGGGAGGATCTAAGAAGAGTCGGAGTAGTGGTTCTATTCCTGCTTAGTGCACATAGTGTCAAATATCGGTCATCGGCGCTCGTCGTAACAGTTGGTCGTCTTTGGTTAAACCTCCTAGATGCCGAATCTGTGGTTTGAAATTGCCTTCAAAGTCTATGAACCGCAGGACTCACATTTAGCCATCTGGCCACTTCTGTTTGACTTTGTCCTGCCTCTAGTCTTCCAATGGCTCTCCATCGACGTTCTGCAGGCGAATGTTGCCTGGAGGTCATTGCTACGAATTGGCTGTCTCAGATTTCTGATGTCACTATGACAGTGAAATATGTGGGCTTGTTCTCAAACGTGGACTTTTATTCTCCTCGCAGATGACGTATTCCGAGTTCAGCGACACTAATTTTCATATTGCAGTTTAACTCGGCTACTCTTACTTAGCAACCTATTCAAATTTTACATGGTTTGGTTTATTGTTGAGGGATTATCGCTATTTTTGTGATTTTTCTTTAATTTATGATAACCAGTGTATATGCTCAAATCATTCTCCTTGCAAATTCTACCTTGAGAAGAAAAGGTTTAAATACGGGAAAGTTACAGAGTTTGGGCGAACACTGTACTTTTTGTAGCGTGAGCTTCTGCTTTGCATTTATTGCTGGTTAACGTGGCGTAAGAGCTGTTACTTCCTGCCACTAGATATTTGACGCTGTTTTAGAAAGCAGGATATTGAGCCCTGTAGCGTAATTCTACTTTACTTGTTAATATCTTCGAATTTTTAGTTCAGTTCTTGTTATTAGAATTAGCGCGCGAATGAGACGTAGTGTGTTAGCGTGAAGTTGACACATTATGAATTTTAAAGAGTCAATAAAGGGTTCTTTTTACCCTTCTCCCGCATGGTTTCTACACGTATATCAGCTGTTACATTAGAAAATAGATCAGAAGGTCCTACAAACGTTTAAATGTTAAACACTTATTTTATTTAAATAATCAAAAACACGCAATTATGTTTTCAGGTAGTTTTAATTCTTTAAAATGTTTTTAGAATAATTATACCCTAACGTACTGAAATATGACCAAAAGAAAGAAACGACTGAAAAAATATTATTACATATTTGCAAAACATATCATTATTAGAAGTTTTTATGTTACTTTTTTAACGTTCTGGAAACTGTTTTACGCATTTTCAACGAACTTACTACCTTGGTTAGAAGTGTATCCACTTTCGAATAGCTACGATGATACGCGAAGACAGTGAGGGCTAAATTTGCACTACAACGGGTATATGGCAAGATGTCAACACGCTTATAAATGGCATATATTATTCTTCAAATCGTTTGGGAAGTCTGGAAGCCTGGCGCACTAAAACTTTGAAGATTGTTCCGGCTGGCTAAGGCATTTTCTTCTTGCTTATCTCTTCTACAAGCGCCGTGTGCAGTTGACAGATTCCAGCTCCCACTGCATTGTGGATAATATACACTGGTGTGCAAAAATTAAGGACGAAGTCGAAAAATTAGCATATCAGCTGAACGAAGAGGCAGAGCGGACAGAAAGATCAATCAGGAGATTAAGTAAGGTGATGTACTGTAGCACATGCGCAGATATGCAGGTAGACGTCATGGGGGAGAGTCTGAGTAGTACAAAGCATGTTGTCGGTGTAAGATCAGTATTTCTGGCAAAGAGATTGCACGCCGTATAACAGTTAAAATCACGCCGAGTTGCTGCCTCAGCGAGAAATGGCGAATAATCAATCTGCTAGACAACATCTGGATGCTTTTACCCGAGGTCGAATCATTGGGAAGTTAGAGGAAGGCTGCAGTGTGACAAGTGTGGCTGCAGAGTTCGGAATTGCTCACAGCATCGTTTCAGGACTTTGGAGACAATTTCAAACTACAGGAACAGCTATTCGGGGGTTTAGTAGTGATCGTCCACGAGGAACCACACCCGCAGATGACCGGTATATTGCCTTACAGGCCAGAAGAAACAGGCGGCAGACAGCGGGAGAAATCGCTAGACACACGACACAGGCGACTGGACGACCGATATCGCGTTTTACCGTGGCCAGAAGACTGCACGGTGGTGGTCTGTTTGCACGACGCCCTGTACGGTGTGTACCTCTAACGCCTGCCCATCGGAGAAGGCGTTCTCTGTGGTGCCGGGAACACCGGAATTGGAGAGACAATGAATGGGGACGAGTACTCTTTACAGATGAGAGCAGATTTAGTCTGAGTTGCGATTCTAGACACATACACATCTGGACAGAGCGGGGAACACGCAATAACCCCTTCAACATCATCAAAAGGGACTGTTTTGGAGGTCGCGGAGTTCTCGTTCGAGCAGACATAATGCTTGGTAGCCGGACCGACCTTCATATCTCCCAAGGAGGTTCGTCACCTGGGACTGCTATTGTAACGAGGTTCTTCTTCCTTACATGCGTCTTTTCACAAGGGCTATGGGTCCTCAGTTCCTCTTCATGGACGACAACGCTCCACCTCATCGCACAGTTACTGTCGAAGAGCTGTTGGAGAGTGAAGATATTGAACACATGGATTGGTCGGCAAGGTCTCTGGATCTAAATCCCGTCAAGCATGTACGGAACTTACTAGGGAGACCCGTGGCAGCACGTAACTTATCGCCAGTAACGATTCCGAAACTGCGATTGGTGCTACAAGAGGAACGAGCAGCAGTGTCTCAACAGCTCATTAACAACCACATATCCAGCATGCACAAATGATGTGAAACCTGCTTAGCAGTCAGGGGAGATCATATCCCCTATTAAAGACCGGATGTTTCTTGCTGGACACCCATCACAGGGATGTTTCGGCCTTCAGTCGCATTGCGCTCCATGCTACTTTTTCAATAAAGCTTCTTTTTATCCCTCTGATTTCTCTTTTAGTAAGTGTTGCTTACATTACTCATGTCCTTACGTATTGGGGATCTTACGGTATTAAATGTGTTGATTCGGAAAGCTTTTGTACAAAGTTATATTGAAAAAACCGTCTTGTCCTTAATTTTTGCACACCAGTGTATAATAGAGGGAATATTCAGTCACTTACTGTTTCATCAAGAATCTGGCAAAACAAATGCAACAAACCTGGTCGTATGTGAATTCTGTTGTGTTTCATACACAAATAGGAAGGCGCTTTTTGTAGCTACTAACACAGTTGACGACCTTACCAAAAGTGCGCATGCGTAGCATACACGCATTGCTAGTTGGACAATTTGTACATCATAGGCCGTTAGCAGAATTGCGGACTGCGGCAACAGAAGTTTGCTTTAGAATAGGCTTTATTAAAGACACTGAACGGGTATTGAAAATTACGCGCAGCAGAGTTGGTGGATAAGATATAATTCCAAAACGGCGGCGCATGAAAACACAATTATGACTGCATTTAGATACTATTCTACAGTACATGTTAAGACGTATCGTAGAAGCCTTCCTGTATTACATAGAATAACGCATTTAAGCAGAAGAAAAGCATTTAGAGAATGTTATTTTCAAGATTCAATGAGGTATACATTGCTCCTATATATAGGCTGCACTAAATGTTTATGTTTGCTGCTATTTCAACAACCGCATATTGTTATTGTGAGCACTTACCGCCTTTCTTTTATTATTTAACGTTAGTAGATAATGCCTTCTGCGGAAGCAATATTACTTAAATTATGCGTTACCATTCCAAAACTTCTCTTTGTTATCGCAAGCATCTGTAGCCTGTATCATGCCATGGTTGGATGAGTAGGAAGTTAACAGGTGTACACTCGTCATTTTGTTTCAGAAGATGCGAGATTAACTTAATTTCGTTTGCTCTTATACCCGTAATAAAATATTTACATCTGTAGAATCTGCAAAAGAATCTGTAGCAATATATTTCACATTGAAACCGCAAAATAATTAAATAAAATATTTTAGAAACGCTTTTTAAACGCACTATTTTCTTATCTGTGGCACGCTTAAAGTTTCTGTTTGATGTCTATAATCATTCATTTACATGTTGATGTCACAGAGGTACAGAACTTTGACATCCAAGAGCGGATACATGGGGCAGTTAGTTGCAACCGAAGCGGTGACATCATAATTCAACTAAACTTCTTAGATGAATATCTACGAGATCAAAGTTCTCAACTTTCGGATAATAAAACAAGTACCAAAAATTAAAAAAGCTGATGCGTACGCCACATGACTTCCTTGAACGGAACATCGAATTATACTCATTTTCCCTTCATTCCATTTAAATTTATTTCCTCGAATGCATCAGAGATATATTTCTCATTCGATTAACTCAGTTCTCACTTCGCGGCAAGGCAAAAATACATAAAAAACTCAAAACATTTTAATTAAAAATTGAAAGATATAGAATAACAAAAAACACCAAATACAGCTAAAACAATTAAAAAACAGAAAAAATTAGTCTTAGCCGCACTTAAGCAACTTTTAAATTGTTGATAATTCTACAGCTATTGCATGCAGATTAACTAAAGACAAAAAAACTTTAACCAGAAGGTAAGAACAGCATAATTCAATCATTTTAAAGCAAAATATTCACAATTTACCAACATATAAGAATAAAAAAAACTGAGCTCACGAAGCCAAGTAGCAAAGTGGGTATATGTATATGTATATGTACATGTATATGATATGTATATGTACATATATACGTAATGTATATGCACATATATACATTTGGTGCGACCTATTGCAAGCAAGAAAGGAGGAGCACAACTACATGTCCTACATACAAAATTTCAATGTTCTGAGGCTATTTGTTTTTGAGTTATGCGAGATACATACAGATGTACGCATGTGCAGACGCCACGAAAAAAAAAATCTCTTCTGAATGCCTTTTAAATCAGTTTTGTGATTCGTATGAGGAAAAAATCCTTTATTCTGTCCTTACTTACAGACGTCGCGCAAAAGCATCGTTAAATTACGTTCGATAGCTGTCAAAATGGATACTTTCTTTGAAATATGGTACCCGGAATTTTTCGTGATTGCAATCTTTCCTTTACTTCGTACAAGGAAGTAAAAAGGGCCGGAGTAGGCCTGAATCCCGATGCATTCTAGATTTAAAATGCATTTCTTTTGAAAGAATTAAATCCAGTTGTTTGTAGTTTTACTGGGAACAAAAAATTTATAAGCAAAAAATATGCGAATTTGAAAATTTTGTCTATTATTGAAATTTTTTTCATGAACATTTATGAAATTAAACTAAACATATTTACTCTGATAGGCTTATATTAAAAGAATTTTAGAATTTATATATTATTCCTGATATTCCATAATTTCGAATAATTCTGATATTCGCATTCGAAGTATACTATATAATACACAGCTCAGATCTCTCATATTCTGCACATTCCTCGAAATTTGCATTATAATATATCAGTCGTCCTCTTCCAAATATTTCTCATTTTGAATCTGGGTGTGCATTAAGCGTATTACGCAGCAGATATCACAGTAATGTGTGTCTGCCCCAGGATATGAGTGAGAAACACAGAATTCAGTCAAATCAACTGCAGTCCTTCACCCGAGTAATCTGCGACCAACCACTTCGGACCAAGGACCAAGGAAGGGGTCTATTACGGGGTACTTAGGCAATTTGCCTTTATCCCCACATCATCAAGTATTATGTTATCGCCAAAAGAGGGGTTCCGCAAAAGGTAGTAATTTAGTGCCAAAAATTTGGAAAATCCAAATAAGAATCCTGCCTTCGCAGTGAAAAAAGGTAAAAACACTGAAGGACTTAATTTAGTAGAATTTTGTGTCGAAATAAGGGCCAGAATCAATTTTGAAGGGTTACATCATGAAATTTTGTAAGCATCTATTTTTCCTTGATCGATGGTCTTCATTTATTTTGAGGTGTTAACAGCGCGTGACAGGAAGTGTTTGCGAACTTCTTTCGCGCTCACTTCGGGTCTAGGAGATAAGGGGGAAGCGGGAACTCGTTAAGCGAGTTGTAAGATTAAAGAGACAGGGCCGAACTGCCTCTGAGGAGAAACATTTAAAAAATTTTTTAATTAGTTACTATTAACGTTGAGTGTTATGAATTTTGAATAGTATCATAGAAGAATTAAAATAGTAGCTTAGAAACCTTTATAGGCTTTTATTAAAAGTAATTAAAAGAGCGCCAGAACCCTTTTAAGAAGGGAACAGAGGGCGTTAAGATAACAATCAAAAGATTGCGTCAGTGGGTGCCCCGATTACGGGACAGAGATAGTGGCCCTGGGTGAAGCTGCGCGCGCAGCGGATTCACCTAGGCGGGGGGGGGGCTTTGAACGAGGGTTGAGTGATTGCTTCGCGGCGTCCCTTCTCCATGACAACGCCGCTTTGGAAAGGGTGACGTGTTGTAGTCACGTGCCAGTGTTGCTCGTGGTCTTTTCTTAGATGACGCAACACCTGGGTGATAAACGGGTAAGTCATGGAGAACGGGGTTTCCAACCGAAGGAATCTTTTGGAAAAAGTTTACCGAAAGTCGCTGTATAAAGCGATTAATGGGGAGAATTTTGGCTGCGTTATGAATATCCTCGTTCGTAACGTACCAGGGTGCTTTGTAAATTTGCCGTAGCATAATATTTTGGAAAATTTGAACATGTTTCCTGTTAGTAATTGCAGCTGCGCCCCAAACAGGGCTTGCATATGTTAAGATTGGCCTTATCATTGATTTGTAGAGCTCCCCACAATACACAATGCCCATGCACCATGACTTTGTTTCTCGCTCTTCAAACCTCAAACCCCACCATTTAGAGATTGAAGCTCGTAATTCTGACGCCGTGCTTGGAAATAAGGCGAGGAATGGGGTTGTGGAGAATGGAAATCGTAAATCACGGGTCGTCGAACGCTCGCAGGTGCCTGTGATGGCTCTCCCCTTTAGCCCAGTGCTCAGAAATATTCCGTCGGAGTGACCCCGATTATTGATCCCGATGCAAGGTCATGACCATCTTACCCTTATAGAGGATGACAGTCACTTTTATCGGCTGGTGAGTCATTCCCTGACGGCTGCGTCACGTGATTCAACTGTCGTCGGAAAATAAGAATGAAAATTGTTGGATATGCAGAGTACATACCAGACTCCCAAAGAAAATGAAGACATATATGACTTTCAATATAAAACCAGTATGAAACTGAAAAACGTATGAGGTTTAAGAAATAGTTTCCATTAAACTGTCCGAAATCTGATTAGCGAATTAAAAATGTACCACTCAAAAATCTAAAAAAATATGGTATAATGAATTCCTGGTTTATTGGGGTAATACTATCCACGGCGCCTACAGTTAACTCAAATCTCATAATTGTCATAATCAAATGTCATAATTAATAGAAAAGTGCTACAACAATTTACATATATTTTCAAACATTTTAATCTGGAAAATACTTTTATTTGCTTCTATAAGCTAAGTCAGCATACTCGAAGTACACTGAAAACAACGAAATAATAGACATTATTACAAATGAAGAAACACCGAAAACAACGGAATAAAAATATTATTAGAAATGAAGAAACACCGAAAACAACGGAATAATAGACATTGTTAGAAATGAAGAAACACCGAAAACAACGGAATAATAGACATCGTTAAAAATGAAGAAACTAACACCGAAAACAACGGAATAATAGACATCGTTAAAAATGAAGAAACTAACACCGAAAACAACGGAATAATAGACATTGTTAGAAATGAAGAAACTAACAACGGAATAATAGACGTCATTAGAAATGAAGAAACTAACACCGGAAACAAGGGAATAATAGACATCGTTAGAAATGAAGAAACTAACACCGGAAACAACGGAATAATAGACATGGTTAGAAATGAAGAAACTAACACCGAAAACAACAGGATAATAGACATTGTTAGAAATGAAGAAACTAACACCGAAAACAACGAAATAATAGACATCGTTAGAAACGAAGAAACTAACACCGGAAACAACGGAATAATAGACATCGTTGGAAATGAAGAAACTATCGTTGGAAATGAAGAAACTAACACCGAAAGCAACGGAATAATAGACATCGTTAGAAATGAAGGAACTAACATCGAAAACAACGGAATAATAAACATCGTTGGAAATGAAGAAACTAACACCAAAAACAACGGAATAATAGACATCGTTAGAAATGAAGAAACTAACACCGCAAACAACGGGATAATAGACATGGTTAGAAATGATGAAACTAACACCGAAAACAACGGAATAATAGACATAATTAGAAATGAAGAAACTAACACCGAAAACAACGGGATAATTGACATTATTAGAAATGAAGAAACTAACACCGAAACAACGGAATAATAGACATCGTTAGAAATGAAGGAACTAACATCGAAAACAACGGAATAATAAACATCGTTGGAAATGAAGAAACTAACACCAAAAACAACGGAATAATAGAATCCTTAGAAATGAAGAAACTAACACCGCAAACAACGGGATAATAGACATGGTTAGAAATGATGAAACTAACACCGAAAACAACGGAATAATAGACATAATTAGAAATTGTAACAGAACTATTTAACCGTAACCGAATTATATTGAACGCCACCGAGCGGCGAAGACGAACAGTCTAAGTCAGTCGACCTCCAGCCGCGAACACGTTAGGTTGTGATATAGTAGATGTCTGTAATTCTAATGTTTAATGTTCCGTTATATGTTTAATATTTATGTATATTTCATTGTACCCGTTCCTGTGTGCTCTATTAATAAATACTTTTAAAGCTAGCCGGCGTTCGTGTTTATTGAGGAACGGCTACAACTGGCGCCCAACGAAATTTGATCCCAAAATGGCGCATTAGTACGTTGAGAATTTTGGTTTGGCTTTCATAAGCCTTTACTCCCGAATTTAACTTTTGGTTGCTGGAGATCGGCTCATTTTCTTTTCAGGTGGCGACTGCTAGTCAATTGCTGGTTTACAACACTTAAATGTTCATATAAAGTATCGTGTCGTGCTGCTCGCACATGCAGAGTCAACAACTTTCAGTGGAATAAAAGATAAGTGTCTTTTAAATTAATGTTTATTTAAAATTCTTTTTAACTTTATTATTTGTTACAAGCTGCTTCTTAGAGCAAATGTAAATTCCTTACTAGAATCTGATTTATTGATACTATGTAAAAGCATAAAACGAAAGCAAACGGCTTTCTTTAACCAGACGGTTATTTTTGAACTGTTGTTAATTTGTTATTTTAAAATGTTAATATGCATATTAAGTTAACTTGTGGATACGGTTATCAAACTAAATGTATGTTTAAATGATAAAAGTTTCGAGTATATTCAAGGACTTTTGTTCATTAGAATTTAGTAGTTTCGATTTAACTTACAGCAGCAGATGTTTTTTCTTCCCCCTCACGGAATGTCAAGCTAGATGAGTTATGCTGTGTTTATGCCCAGTCTTTTGATTATTTTTTTTTTCGTTTCCTGTGAGTGCTGTTACTATTCAATGAATGTTTATTCTAGGTAAAATAAAATATTGTACTTGTTGATTTCCTTTCGACGAACTTTTGAGCTTATACTGTACTTTAAGAAAATATTGCTTTCCGTTAATGAATGTTTTGAAATATATATCTTGAAATGAAAGAAAATTATTATGAATAAAATAGAATGACTTTTTAAATAAGGTAAAAGAATTAATGTTGTTTATGGCATAATGGTTTGTTAGGATTAAAACTTCAATTCAGTTCAAAGAATTCAGTTTGAATAAAAGCTTATGATAAGACATTTATTTATGTTTTGCTAAGTAGTATACAAATATTTGAGCAAATTATTATATGTCATTTTCTGGATACAAATTGAATTTATAGGGGTATTTTATGATATTTTTGAAATTTAGATGTGATAACTTTGCCAGTAACATTGTTTGCGTTTGTAAATGTTGTTTAATAGTGGTATATAAATGTATGTATAACATTGCTTACATGCTGTTTAATAGTGGTATATACATTTTAAAGGTAAACCGTTTATTTATTAATTTGAAAATAGTGTAAGTATAAAAACTGTGTTGTGAATAACATCGAAATAACAACAAATTCAACTTCATCTTTTCCCCTCCCCCCTGACCTCTCATATAATTATGGCTTATCTTGCCAAAGCGCGAAAAGAGGATTTAAAGACTCTCGCCACAGAGCTGGGTTTCACAGTAAACGATACTATGCGAGTGATAGACCTTAAAGATCTTATCGTCAAATCTGACACTTATGATGAAGCATTTACCAAGAATCTTCTAGAAACTTTAATCGAAACTAGACAACAAAAAGAACGTGAAAGCAACGATCTAGAGATACGCCAAAGAAAAGAACAAGAACTTTTGGTAGAATTGGAACGTTTAAAATTAAACCTGGCAGCTACTAGCTCAAATGCTAACTATGCCGCCTTTGCTTCAAATGCAGCTATTGAAACAAACATTCAACACCTAATCCCTAAATTTACAGGAACTTCTGACATTACAACTTACCTGCAAATTTTCGAAAGACAATGTGAGAAAGTTAATATAAAACAAACAGATTACATCACTCATCTCCTACCTCTTCTGCCTATAGACATTTCACAAATCATTTTAAGAGAACCGAAGGACAAATTAGAAGATTATTCATACATCAAAATGATTCTGCTCCAAAGATTCAAATTAAATGCTGAATCATTTCGAATTAAACTTACCACACACCAAAGACAGCCTGGAACCTTATGGAAAGACTTTGCCTACGAATTAAACAATTATCTGGAAGAATGGCTACACAGCCTCGATGTTACAGACTTTGAATCGCTCAAAGACTTGGTCCTGACGGATCAGCTTAAAAGAAGGGTCAGTAGTGATATCAAGCAGCATTTTATTGATTCTTGGGGAAAAATTAAGAGTTCATCTGAATTAGTACAGAAATTGGATGATTATGAAGCTGTGCGTGTTAAAAATACGAACTATAAAACTCAACTCCCTGGCAGGCGGAGCTATTCTTTCAAAGCGACTAATCCATCCAAACCCAAAGTAGAAAATCGAACAACTGACGTACAGAGAACAAGTAAAACCTTTTCAAATCGTGGACAACAGCAAAGAGAGGAAAACCGACCTCCTTTAACTTGCTATGGGTGCGGTAAAACTGGTTTTATCAAGTCTAAATGTCCAGACTGTAACCCCCCAAAGACTACAGATTCATCTAATTTTGGCACTATCCAAATCCGATCCTGTTTAGCTTCCACACGGACTGCTGTATTTCGAATTAGTATTGGAGGTATTTCCGGTACAGCTTTTGCCGACACTGGTGCTAGTCACTCAATCGCAAGTGAATCCCTCTATCATATTCTGAAGCAACAGAATGCAGTATTTGAAAAGACAACACTACAGGTGTCTTTCGCTGATGGTTTGGTATCTGAAAAAGAGGTACTTCGCACTGAACAAATTATTCTTCTTGAAGGCAGAGAGTTCAAAACTGCGCTCCTTGTGTTGCCTGATGCTAAAAATAACTCCACTCTGTTAGGAATTGACTTTCTTCAAAAAGCTAAAATTGTTTTAAATCTTGCGGAAAATCGGTGGAACTTTTCTGACGAACCTCGAACAAAATATAGTTTCGTGAAACCTCATCAATCCCAAACACTGGAAGAAACTCCGGTTGTTGTAAACAATTGCCAACTACGGGAAAATGAAGGACAACAATTAACCACATCCCAACGGCTTGCAACGGATGCATTGCTTAACAAATATCACACTGTCTTCAAAGTAGGGGGAGAGGCCACTCCATTCATTGAACATCATATTAACACAAGAAACAGCCCCCCTGTGTCAGTCCCTCCATATCGGATGAGCCCAAGTAAGAAAGAACTATTGAAAAAAGAACTTGATTCCCTTCTAAAACAAGGTATCATAAAAGAATGTGAAAGCCCCTATGCCTCTCCTGTGGTTTTGATTCCCAAACCGGATGGAAAAGTCCGGCTATGCATTGACTATCGTAACCTAAATGCTCAAACTGTTCCAGACACTTATCCTTTGCCACGCATAGATGATTTGTTGAATGAAGCAAAACCCACACCTTATATGTCTACTATTGACTTGAAGTCAGGTTATCATCAGGTGAAAGTAGCTGAAGAAGATCAAAACAAGACTGCTTTTGTTTGCCCTTTTGGTACCTATAAATTTACCCGAATGCCTTTCGGATTGAGAAATGCTCCTGCCACCTTTTCTAGATTGATAGATAAGTTCCGTTCTGGACTGAATAATGTGTTTGCGTTGTCATATTTAGATGATATCATCGTGCTGTCCCCTACCTTCCAAACACATCTTGCTGACTTAGAACAAGTTTTCCAACGTCTATCGTTATTCAAGCTCAATGCCAACCGAGAAAAGTGCCACTTCTGTTGTGAAAAAGTGAAATATTTAGGCCATTACATTACCAAGGATGGTATAACTGTTGATCCACAGAAGACTGCTGCCATTGCAGAGATGCCATCGCCAAAAACTGTTAAACAAGTACAATCTTTCGTACAAACCTGTTCCTGGTATCGTCGATATATTCCAAACTTTTCTCAGATAGCCAAACCTTTAACGGATTTAACGAAGAAGGAAGCTGTATGGAAGTGGGAAGTACAACAAGAAAATGCTTTCCAAGACCTGAAATCAAAATTAATTAGCCCTCCGATTCTTAAACAAGCTGATGGAACGAAGCCTTTTATCATTCGAACAGATGCTAGCAATGTAGCCATTGGAGCAGTATTGCTGCAAGGAGAGAAAAATGAGGAACACCCAATAGAATATGCCAGCCGCTTACTTTCCTCATCAGAGCGAAACTACTCCACCATAGAAAAAGAAGCCTTAGCAGTAGTATGGGCACTCAACAAATTTAGAGGATATGTCGAAAGCCAGTCTGTCACAATCACCTCTGACCACCAACCATTGAAGTGGCTGATGTCTTTAAAGACACCAACTGGTAGGCTCGCAAGATGGGCCTTACAAATTCAATCCTACAATCTGACTATCAATTACATTCCTGGACGATTGAACTTTATTGCTGATCTATTATCTCGCCCTATTTGTGAACACTCAAGTACGGATTCTTGTCAAGTCTGTGCTGTCTCTGTCGAAATCCCTACTATCAGTCCTGCAGAATTACGCCAATCACAGTTAGAGGATGATGATCTTCGGAAGATCATTGAAGCTTTTGAAAGTCCTGAGAAAGAAGTAGACTGTGCAACTTGGACTGGAAGAGGATACATTATGAACAGAGGAGTGTTGTATCGATATTCTCCTGATTCGGAAGAAGAAGAAGCTCAACTAGTTATACCTCAACAAAGAAAAGCAGAAATCTTGAAAGAATATCATGATTCGCCAACGGCCGGTCACTATGGGGCTGAAGGGACATTTTATCGCATAGCAAAAAGATACTACTGGGTTGGAATGAGAAAAGATATAGCAGACTATGTCAAAAGCTGTCTTGAATGCTGCCGTTATAAAGCCTCTAATCAAAAGCCTTCTGGCTTACTTCAAACTCCTGTCTATGCTCAACGCTTTGAGACCTTGTCAATCGATCTTTTTGGTCCTCTTCCTGAAACACCATCGGGTGAAAAATGGATTTTTATTGTGCAGGACTGTGCCACGAAGTGGACAGAACTATTTGCTTTAAAGGAAGCAACGGCCAGAGAATGTGCCACTACTCTTTTGGAAGAAGTTGCCCTTCGATTTGGGTTACCCAGAAAAATAGTAAGTGATAATGGTGCACAATTTACTAGTGCTGTTATGCAACAACTATGCTATATCTTGAACATTGATCAGAGTCTTACTCCTGTCTATCACCCACAGTCTAACCCAGTTGAAAGAAAGAATAGAGATCTGAAACCTCGTTTAGCAATACTTGTTGGTAATGACCATCAGTCATGGAAGGATAAACTGCCATTAATACGGTTTGCTTTGAATACAGCCAGGTGTGATTCAACTGGACATTCTGCTGCATTTCTTCAATTTGCACGTGAGTTACGAACCTTAGATGATGTAAAACATGATATAAAAGCCGTAATTGAGAACGACAATTTTATTCCCGAAATAACTCCATATTTGAAACGTTTTGCCAGAAATGTACAACAAGTACGAGAAAGGGTCGAATTGCATCAAGATAAGCAGAAAAGATATGCTGATAAGAAACGAAAAGAAACTCCGAAATTTGCTCCTGGAGATAAAGTTTGGGTTACTCTCCACCCAGTCAGCAAAGGTCCACTAAAGAAAACTGCTAAATTCATGCCTAAACGAGATGGTCCCTATGTAATAGTGACTACAAGATCTCCAACTACTTATGATATTGCCGATCTTGACGAACCAGACAAAATTCTTGGCAAATATCATGTTTCAGCCTTGAAACCGTATCAAGATCGAAGTAAGTTTCAGACTTCAGCTCGTGTAACTCCGGTGGTTCCTTTAAAGAAAAGGGGACGCCCAAAACGTGTTCTACCAACAGAATCTGTGTCTGTTTCAAAAGATGCTCTTGAAACTAAAGCTACTGCTCATCACACCCGAGCCCGTCCATCTTGTTCTCCACCCGCTGCACAACGTAGACAAAGTTCAGTTCCTGACTTCTTGCCGAGACGTCTACGAAGTCAGAGGGGGAGGATGTAACAGAACTATTTAACCGTAACCGAATTATATTGAACGCCACCGAGCGGCGAAGACGAACAGTCTAAGTCAGTCGACCTCCAGCCGCGAACACGTTAGGTTGTGATATAGTAGATGTCTGTAATTCTAATGTTTAATGTTCCGTTATATGTTTAATATTTATGTATATTTCCTTGTACCCGTTCCTGTGTGCTCTATTTATAAATACTTTTAAAGCTAGCCGGCGTTCGTGTTTATTGAAGAACGGCTACAAAATGAAGAAACTAACACCGAAAACAACGGGATAATTGACATCATTAGAAATGAAGAAACTAACACCGAAAAAAACGGAATAATAGACATCGTTAGAAATGAAGAAACTAACACCGAAAACAACGGAATAATAAACATCGTTAGAAATGAAGAAACTAACATTGGAAAAAAACGGAATAATAGACATCATTAGAAATGAAGAAAGTAACACCGAAAACGGCGGAATAATACACATCATTAGAAATGAAGAAACTAAGTTATATCTTGGAATGCTGCTTATTATCCGCATAACAATTATGCAGCTTTAGAATCAAGATCAATTGACAATCTTAAGTCTGGAATTGATTTATATTATATGGCATTTATTTCCTATAAAGAAACTTCAACGTCAGTGCTATCATTTCTTATTTGCACTGCTAGCTTGCTATTTAAGAACAGTATTTCCAACAGAACAGGAGCAATGTCATTGAACTCAAAGTCAAAACGTCAGTTATGAGATTTTTTTTTGGTTGTACAATTTGTATATATTCCAGATTACGTTGTAGAGTTTGCTTTAGTTTTCTAATAGTCATTTTTATTTTGGATCAAGCCTTTCCTTTACCTTCGTCTTTCTCACCTACATTTTCCTGCCAGAATGAGTTTTCCAAGATTTAGATTTATGTAAATGTGGTAGATAGGAATATTTAAGCTGAAGTCTGGGTCACTTCAGTAAAAGAGCGCAGAGCTGCCTTTCTGCCACGTCGTTGCTGCTAGTCTTGGTGCTATACGGCGATACTGCTACGTGCCTGTTAAGTATACGCCGGTGATCTTAAATGCAAGCCAACTGTTTTAGTTAATTCTGTGAACTTCGGCTGGTTTATTTTAGTTAGCATTACATTAGTTTTATATTTTCTATCTTGAGTAAAATTCCAAGTAGAGGCTTATTGTAAGCCCGAGAAGGAGCCATGTGCTCATTTATTTTGAGCTGGAATAAAGGGTAATTTAACGTTTCCTTGGACTTCTTACTTACAAGAATTCGGTAAATAGTCGCTACACTGTTCTTCAATAGTCTAGCCTTCAAGGACTTCTAATTTAGTTAGGATAAGGTTATGTCTAATTTATGTCTTCAGAATATCAAAAACTACACTTTTAGGTATAGACGTCCACGCCCTTTACCGACTAGTAGATTAAGTTGAATCACAGAAAGTCTGTGCCACAAAAGCTCACGCAAGGGGAGAAAAACGAACTGATGATTGTAGTAAAGTAAAGCGAATAAATATCTCATTAGTAGACTATGAAGAATTACAGACACATATTTGAGGACAAGATGTTAAAAACAATGCAACAACACTCTTATTAGTCTGATTACCGTTTACTTGTCTGATTATTAAAACATGACACGAATATACGTGCGTTAACAGGTTTAAAGATTATGCTTGCCGATAATTCACGTTTCTATTCAAATGTGTTAGTATGAAATGGTTTTTGATGAAAACAATCGCATATTTCCGCGTATAAGCCATTAATCTTTAGTGACTGTTTTACTATTGAAGTTTGGGAGTCGGCTTATATATGGATTCCAGAAATGACATTATATGTAAATAATTAAGGAGTTTTTTTTTATTTCGCTTAGTCCTAATATTATAAATTCATCTTTCTCAATATTGATATTGTTTTGGATTTTTCTAACAATTCTCGGAGGTCTTTTTCAGCTAGAAGCAAGTCCAGTTGAATATCATTATTCTCTAGTTCACGCCTAAATGTTTTAAAACCGCCTCATATGTCTCCTTCAGTTTCATTCACAGTACTGCTCAGCAAAATGATAAACATTCGCTTATAACTAAATAGGCGCAAATATCACTACATAAGACATGAGGTTTATGTTAAGTTTATAACAGTTATTTTCAAGTTAAATCTCCTTTCCTATATCTCCTAATTTCAGCTTACAATTTCTTACTAGAATGAGTTTTTTAGAATCACGTTAAATGCAAATAAGTAGTAGATAGTTTTTAAGTTCCACTGACTTCGGTAGAGGGAATTAGGATTTCTGAATAGCGCGAGTTTGCCTTTTGGCTACGTCTCTATAAGCTGTTACTACGCTCGGCCGTATTACGTGCCTTTCATATCTTCGCTAGCTCATATTATGGGCCAACTAGTTTTAGAACTGGGTTAGCTTCGGCTAAATCTCTTTAGTTAGTCATTAGTTAAGTTCTTATTTCTTGCACTTTTAAGCCCAAGTGGAGGCTTTGTTGTACGCCCCGAGAATCAAAGCTGTATGTAAGTAAAGCGTCGGCACTCCCCTACTATAACATACTATAACGTGGTGGCGATGTAAACTAAATCTCTTCCCCTCCCCCTTTCCCCTGCAATGACGTCATGGAGGTTGGAAGTAAGATGGAGAGGCCGCAATGAGTTTTGACACGATTGGATGTAAATATTTTGCAATTGCGTCGTAATTATATATATAAATGTATATATTTTCTATTTGTACAGTATTTCAGAGTCCTAAGTATACGAAAAGAATACATTTTTAAGCAAAGTTTATAAGGTTTCTCCTTCAATCTCTTGACTTTCTTTGTGAGCATACGCTGTGAAACCCTATGTGGAGGACAGTGAGCAAATCTAGGCTATGTCCTTTAGTGTTGAAGAACTACAAAGTCAGAAAAGAGGGTTTAAAGTGACCCTTTAATTCAGATAATTACAACTCTCCAATTTGAGAGTAAGCCACTACTTGGGCTGAACTAAAATAATATGAAATCAAGTGTGTTAACAAATTCAAATCCCTAACTTAGCTTAAGTAGGACGGCGAGGGAAGCTTAACTCTTAGTGAAATGCAATAATGCGAATTTCACTAGCAAACACTGGTAATTGCAAATGCCTATGAAGGCGAACTTTCAGTAGACAGAGGAAATCTTTGCGCGCACAGCCTTACGGCGATAAATCCAAGGCTCTGTCGTTAACTCCTCGTTAACTCCTGCCTTTTAAACTGCTAACAGATATATGCGATTTGCATACATATCTCGCTCGCGCTAAATTCGGGCAGCAACTGAAACTTTGAGATATCGATAGCAAAGTTCAAACTAAAAATAATTTGGTTAATTAAAATAATGAATGCTACAAGTTTATTGTTATTAACATTAAAATTATGCATTATTTCTTCTCCACTTACAGAGTTTCTACCTAAAATACTTTCTCAAATATGACATGATTTTTTTAGCTTCTGAGGCATCTTTTAAATGAAAAAAAATCTAAGTCAATTTGTAATTAATGCTCAATTCGGTCCATTTCAAATGAGCGCTCTTTTTATTTTAATAGTGAAATACATTAAATATTACACAACTTTCTTTGAATATTTCTGAAAGGGAATAAAAAAAAAGATTTTTTAAAATATTTACATAACTTTCTCTGAATATTTCTGAAAGGGAATAAAAAAAAAGATTTTTTAAAATATTATTTAAAACTTGTACCTGCGTTATTATAAAATATAGGGGAATAATTCTTTTAATTATCAGATTTTTTTACCTTTAATTTCAACAATACATATCCTAAAACTCGTCTTTATTACTTCCTTAAAACTCTTCTTTATTACTTCCTTAAGTACGCATCGTCTCAAGGAAACGTGTAGAAATGTATTCCATCATATTTCGACGAAATCTTACTCTTGCAATCCTTAATCCGCAGTATTGATACGCCATTAGAGAAAATTTTAAATAAAAATTGGTTCTGAAAAGAGCCTTTTGTAATTAAAAAGTACAAAATTAATAAGTTATAAATAACACAACCAAAGCACGTTAGAAGCTAACAAGATTTCGGTAGAATCAAACAAACAACCAAATCAAAACAACAAATGACTGAAAAGAAAAGGAGCATGCGCAGTTTTACTGATTGTGTTTCCACATCGCCACCGCTACGAGCGCTGCGGTCGTTACGAAGCGCAATTTCTCCCATTGAAGTGTCGACGCTTTACTTACATACAGCTTTGCCGAGAATCTGGGCCATCTGTTAATCTTTATCTTGAGCAATAAAAGGTAATTAAACCTTCTTGAGTTTACGTCTCTGTTTCTGAACTTAAGCGATTATTCGCTTAGCTGTTCGCTAGGTTCCTCAACATTTAGTTATTAGGTAAAAAGTGAGGATCTCTACAAACAAAAGCAAAGAATTGTATCCTACTCGAAAAAACGATAGCGCAGTGGAGACTTGGGGAAGTCTTGTGACTGCTTATGAATGATTACCAAAACTGAGAATCAAACTAAAATTCTTTTTTTTTATAACCAAAGTGTCAAATGAATGCGCATACCTAAAATTTAAGAGATCTGAGAGCGAAAACTACTCGCGTCAAAGTGTTTTCACGCCATTATTCCAACAATTATTGTCACCCCTATTTTTCGACTGGAAGTTGAAATTGAGCTGCCAACTCATCTTCAGTTCTTGCGATTGGTTTATCAAATTTAGATGATTACCTTCTCGCATTTTTGGCAATATACATGAGCTGAATGTGCCGGGCAATTTTATATTCGGTTTATATACAAACGTTTCAATTTTGGATGAATTTATATCTATTCGAAAGTATACCGCTGTAGAATTCATACACAGTCATCAAATAACAATCATCAAGTACGATTACTTCTGATTCTAAATCTTAATTTCAACGGTCGTATAACGAAGCTCAACTATTCGCTCGTTGATTCTTTGAATCTAAGCCTTATTATGCGCCTTTAAACACTTAGTAATTTAATTTAAATAAACCGAACTGGTTTCGTAATTCTACAAGTTTAGATCTTGAAAGGAGCTTCTCGATCTCTTGAATTTCCAGCAGAGGGTAACAATCATCATAACAAAGAGCTGCACGAAGATTATGTACCATGTGCAAACAAACGCAGCCTTTGTTCTGGATCTCTCCAAGTCTTTAGTGGTTTATTAAGTACGTAATAAACTCAAACCAAGCAACAGTGATTTATCTTCGAAGTACTGCTTTCGTGAACAATTCCTTTCGAAGGAATAGCTTAGATTTATATTAAACTACAGAAAATCACGAAAACATCAAGCAGTCAAGCCTCTTCAGTGGGAATCATACATGCGCGGAACCATTAAGATTTACTTGATGGGCAAACAGACTAGGCAGCGATATACTTATTCAGCAAAGGGTTTACATGCAATAAATACATTAAGATTCCAACTGGGTGATTTGAATACTTCTTATTTCAATACAAACGAAGCACATTAGTATTGCTATATACTTTCTCATGCACTTATGTACTAGACAAAACTGAATAGGTTTCAGATGTACGGGAATATAATTAAGTAACAATACAGATTTAAGCCAAAGTGAACGTATGTGAAAGCAGCTTTGTTTCTCGAATACACGCCACGTCCAGAAAAGTCTTCATCCGGCAATTAGTTTCACACACGTCGGTCGCAAACATATGCATACTTCCAATTACCAAAATGTTTTAATTGACACAAATGTTAATGCTTTAGCCTATTCAAATTTAAAGGAATAAATTTTGCAAAATTACGAAATCTAATCTTTTATTATACATTCCTCCGGTCCTTATACTACAGAGGCTGTTCGCACATTTTTTAGACGATTTTGGTAAACGGTAATAAAAAATCGTCTGCTGCAACAGAAGTAATTGCAATTGTACCTTGTTTTTAAAAGTCAGAATTATCGTCTGTGGCTTGAAAGTTTGGTTTTCATTCAAAATGGCGAATTTAACAAATCAGTGGTTCGAAGGCTACATTGACGCTCTTTCCGAAGAGAAATATGCATACTCCGTTATCCAAAAACGATGTGAGAGTCATGGTTTTGTGATATTTAAAGCATCGAGAGGTAATATCATCAACAAGAAAGGAAAAAAACTCAAATTGGAGTCTCGAGTGGGACAAAAATTCCAAACGAGTATCCGAGGTAAAAACGGACATCTTCGATTATTGCAAAGATACGTTGTTTAATGTTAAAAGAAAATCCCCCTAGTCCAAGGACAGTTGCAAAATGATTCAAATGCTCGGTGTCCACTGTAAACGAAATGATAAACCTTGATTTAAATCATAAGAAAGCGAAAAAACGCAATGTGCATCGTCTTCTTCCAAAGTATATCGCTCTACGCAGGACACGCTGCGGAATTCTACATGAGAAACACTTATCCAAAGAAAAATGGATTGTCAACAATTGTCACAATGGATGAAGCATGGGTGTATGTAAAGGATTGTAACAAAAAAAGAGCCATTTATTATCATAAAAGGGGAGAAAAAAATTTAAGTACACGGTTCAAAGAATCGAAAGAAAGTTTTTCTAAGGGATTCATGATGGTTGCTGGTTTTTCTTATAATGGCAAGTTAAAAATAAAGAGAGTGCAAAAAATGTCAAGATTAACTCCAAATACTATCAGGAACCTATTTTATCACCCATTTTTCTGAATAAAATACCATCGCTTTACCCAAAGTGCCATCCATCTGCGAGACTCCATCGGGACAAAGCTAGCAGTCACGCATCAAAATCCACTGTAAATTTCCTAAAAGAAATGGAACAAAAACCTGGTATCAAGGCCATACCCTTAACCGATATCCCTACTAAATCACCCGATGTGTCACCTATGGATTTTTGTGCTTTCGGACTTTTAAAAACTGCATTATCCAAACGTTGTCCCGAAACCCTAACAGGACTCTGGAAAGCTGTTCGGGAGGAATGGGATAGAATACCTCTTCTGACACTTCAAAAGACATTATTATCCTGGAAATTGCGGTATCGAAAGATAGTTCAGAATAAAGGATATCACGAAAATTCGTTACTAAGTCGTCGACATACGCTTCGAGTGTGTATGCGCCCAAAGAACACCCATAGACTGTACAAACTAAAGATCAAATAACATTTAGAAAAAGGTTTCTGACATTAAGACATTATGCGATGGGCAGTCACATGCAGGCTGTCGTGAAAAAAAAATGATTAATATAATTTTTTCTCGAAAATTCCAGGAATCTGACAGAATTCAGCAGTAGCCAACTCGGGGCAGGTATCCAATTCGGAATACTATTTGATTTAATTAAAAATTAAAAATATTGTACCTTAAAATGAATTTTTTCTACGACTGCCAGATTGAAGGTAATAAATTTCATGAGACTATTAATAATATATTTTTAGACATCGTTTTGAGAGAACATACTTCGAGCATAACAAAATCATAAAGACGATAAAGAGTATATCACGAAGAAATGTTGCTCAACTTTTGTTTTACTGGATATTTCTGTGCAGTTAGGAGAAATGCTTAATGTATACATTCACCTTGAGATATTTCCAGCCATTTAATGAGCTGCGTGAGTTATTTATCGCATTTATATTTGTATTGGGTTGGCAACTAAGTAATTGTGGATTTCACTCATAGATGGCATCAGTTGAATTTTTAGATTTGCAAACGTAGTACAAATGTAAAACACATTTTGTTATTTGATAGTTGGCAATTCCGCTGTGAATCAGTAAAAAAAGTTTTTTGATCCGTTGCGAAGTTTTCGTTTGGCGTTCGTTGAAAAATGAAAGATCAAAAGCAACATTTTAGTCACATTTTGCTATTTTATTTCCCCAAAGGGAAAAACGCATCGCAAGCTCATAAAAACTTATGTGCTGTTTATGGTGACGAAGCGTTAAAAGAACGGCAGTGTCAAAATCGGTTTGCCAAATTTCGTTCTGGTGATTTTGCACTCAAAGATGAGAAACGCTCTGGTCGTCCAGTGTAAGTTGATGACGACCTAATCAAAGCAATAATCGATTCGGATCCTCACAGTACAACACGTGAGATTGCAGAGAAGCTTCTTGTATCACATACATGCATTGAAAATCACTTAAAACAACTTGGCTATGTTCAAAAACTCGATACGTGGGTTCCTCACGAACTGAAAGAAACGCATTTAACGCAACGCATTAACAGCTGCGATTTGCTAAAGAAACGTAATGAAAATGATCCATTTTTAAAACGACCGATAACTGGCGATGAAAAATGGGTTGTTTACAACAATATCGAGCGGAAAAGATCGTGGAGCAGGCCAGGTGAACAACATCAAAAGCTGATATTCATCAAAAGAAGGTTTTGTTATCAGTTTGGTGGGATTACAAAGGAATTGTCTACTTTGAACTCTTACCACCCAACCGAACGATCTATTCTGATGTCTACATTGAACAACTAACGAAATTAAACGATGCAGTTGAAGAAAAGCGGCCCGAATTGACAAATCAAAAAGATGTATTCCATCCTGACAATGCAAGGCCACACACATCTTTGGTCGCTCGGCAAAAATTATTGGAGCTCGGTTGGGATGTTTTACCACATCCACCGTATAGTCCTGACCTTGCACCATCTGATTACGTTTTGTTTCGATCTTTACAAAACTCCTTGAATGGTAAAAATTTCAATAATGATATGATGTCAAATCGTACTTGATTCAGTTTTTTGCTAATAAAAAGCAGAAGTTTTATGAACGTGGGATTACGATGCTGCCTGAAAGATGGCAAAAGGTCATTGATCAAAATGGGCAATACATTACAGAATAAAGTTATTTAGTTCCATGAAAAAATTGTCTTTGATTTTCTAAAAAAAATCCGCAATTACTTAGTTGCCAACCCAATAATAAAACTGTCTATGTTTGCTTATTTGGAGCATTCATTTAAAGAGACATCAAAGAACCGATAGTTCGAAGCATTATCAGTGTTGGTGAAAAACAATTTTAAGAAGATTAAAATATATAAACGCAGCATATATAAACAATAGCATGTGCTTAAAACAATGTTTCTTTTGGCACTCTTCAAAAAAAAAAAAAACTGGAATGCAGTTTCTTAAAACATTAAACACGTAAACAATCGTTAAAAATTCTGGCGCAATTTGAATCGAATAAATTTTTCCCGCTAAAGAAGCCAATGTAATGAATGAAGATATCGAATTCCTTACCCACGGCATCGAGAAATTCAGAGTTCCTTATTATTATTATTATTATTATTATTATTATTGTTATATTATTACCAACCAGAATTTCAGCTTTCTGATCATCAACTTCCAGTCACTAATTGTTCTCTCAGCCAATAAAACTTCATCCGCCAAAATGGAGACTACACTCAGAAGAGTTTGGCTGGCTGGAAAAGAGGAAAAAAAATTCCCTCCGCCATTATCCTTCTTCTTTCTCCGAATAATATTCCTGATAATGACAATAATAATGATTTTCCGAGGCCCTTTTGTCTCGAGAGATTCTCCCTAATGAGAGAGAGGGAATTTTCGGAAACTAATGCCGTGTTATTGCGCGGAGATGAGTTGTTCCATATTCTTCCGCGCGTGGCTCAGACGATCAGCGAAAAGAAACTGAAGTGTCTCTATATCGGAATAAGACTGCACGAGGCGCATTTACTATCTTTTCTAAATTCGAAGTGTTATCATCATTACTCATATAATGTACAAGTTATTATTACTCATCGATTTTATTTACATCGGCGATACATTTTATTCATAATGGCTTAATTTAAGGAAATGACGTAATCATAATCAGTCTCAAAGAAAAAGAACAAAGGGAACAGTTAATGGGAAGAATGATTAGAATTCATTAACCGCCTGTCTTTAATAAGGTCGTTAGTAATAGAAAGTAAAAATTGAATTTATTTATTATTTAAAAATTAAGTCTTACGCTGTTTTATACAATTTATATTTTTATATAAACAGAAGCTTTTTTAAATCCTCTCACAATACCTATTTAAAGGGAAGACTCCGCTTATAACGTCATATTAACCTTGCAATTTCATTCTAAAGTAATCATTGAGGCTACAAATGTTTACAGATGATTATTTAAAATGTTTCCAGCATTAGATTAGAATTGAATGCATAAGTCGTTAAAAACTTAACAAAATTTATTCTTTTCACAATACAGTGTCTCACAAAAGTGATGGGACACTTGTGCTTTACAAAAGGAAACTGTAATAAAATAAATTGAAAAAACACGTAAACATTTTTTGTGGGTGTGTTTCATACTTAAACTTAGTAACAATCATTACATAACATACATTTTCTCAAAATATTCTTAATAAAAATACAATTGTTTAGAAAGGAGCAAAAAATGGCTCACATAAGTGAAGGGACACTTACTTTTCCATCAAATATTTATCCAAAAATTTTACTTTTTAAAAGGTTTTAATATTTTGTTGGATTTCCTTTTACATTTGAAACATGATTTAATCTTCTTGGGATGGATTCGACTCATTTTTTTGTGATTTCGGGAGTGATTTTACCCCATTCTTCTCGAAGCACCGATTTTAATTGTTGTTTTGAAGAAATGCTGTGTTTTCAAATTCTTGATTCCAATTCTTGCCAAATATTCTCTACAGGATTTAAGTCTGGAGATTGTGGTGGTGTTTTTATTATTTCGGGACAGTTATACAGCAGCCAGAGTCTAACGTTCAAAGCAGTGTGCTTGGGGTCATTGTCCTGGTAGAATTTAAAATCGTTATGAAGGTTCAATTTTCGTGCTGAAGATTTCAAATTTTGATTTAATATGCCAATATACTTGTACTGATCCATTATACTGTCCATAAAAACAAGATTACCGACTCCAGCGGACGACATACACCCCCCATATCATAACTCCTCCTCCACCATGTTTTACTGTTGGCACCGAGTTCTGTTTGCGAAATTCTTCCCTGTTTTCTTCACACCAAGATTCTACCGTCAGAACGAAACATATTAAATTTACTCTCATCAGCAAATATATCTTCATTCCAGTAATCAGAATTCTTATTTATGTCGGATTTTGCGAAAGCCAGTCTGAGTTTTCTATTCTTTTCACTACCGAAGAATTTTTACCTGGCTGCTCTACCGTCATATCCAGTAGATCTAATTACTATTCTAATAGTCTCAGGATTAACAATTACTCCATATAAAACTTGTAAGTCCGCAGCAACTTTAGGAGCACTCATTGTTGGATTTGTTTTTAATATTTCGAACGATAATTCGCTTTATTCCATTGGATAACTTTGATGATCGGACAGGTCTTCTTTTATCTTGAATCATATGATTCTTTTTATATCGTTTAATGATATTGAAAACTGTTGAATGAACTGTTTCAGGAGTTTCTCTAATAGATTTTCCACGTTCAGTATGCAAATTAATAACTAATTTTCGAATTTCAGTCAAAGTTTCTTTTCGTTTAGCATTCATGGCTGCATAGAGCTAAAAAACACAAAAATTCCAAAACAAACTGGAGAGAAATAATGCAGACGATTTTATAAATTATTGCCAATTGCTTTTGAGTAAAAATAAAACCCCCCAAAAAATATTTTTATTGCTTACTTCAGACGATTTTTGATTGCATAGTCTAATCACAATAACTCAAACGTATGACCAAACTCAATTCAAAACAGATAAAGTTAATCTAATCTCACAGCGAATTCGCTACAATCAATCACAGCATTAATTAAACAAACAACAGTTCGTTTTAAAACAGCTACAACTACAAACTCAGATGAGGTGTTTTAATTCGGCTTTTATAAGCTTTTTAATTATTTACTAGAATATTCTGGTAAAACCTCGATATTTGTAGATGGCACAGTAATTACAAGATTGTAGAAAATATTGTATTTATTAAATATTGTAGAAATGTAGGATCGGTACTTACTATCTAAGAGTATGATGTCTGCAAATTTACTTCAGAGATGGTTGTCTAGGAGCTTTCAATAATTAATCCGATTTATAGAAAACTCGAAAGTTTAGTGGAAACATGAATAGTTGCTACAAACTACAAAGTGATTACATTCACAGAAGGGAACAGATGAGATTATTTACAGATGAATACAAATCAGCGTCTTTTACATTCAAACGTCTTTCAGTCGTGTTACCATCTTAATGGCGGAATCGTCTGCGTTCTCCGCAGCGAAAAAAAGGTTCTTTCGGACAGCTTGCAGCGTCATCCGATTATTATGGACGATGCTATCTCATACTATTAAATGCACGCGCTCTTTTATTTTTACTTTTCCGACGTAGCTTTCTCTTCAAAAATCGTCTGCGTTGCACGGGAAAATAAAGCAATTTTAACTACAATTCTGAATAAATAGCTAAATAAATACGAAATCAGTAACAGAATTTAATTATCGCGATCCCTCGCGCGTGCTGCTGCAATGCGAGCGGTAGCACATCCAGCTAGCAAGCGGAAGATCCGTTTTTTCGTGTTTCCTGTCTCTAAAACCCTTAACAGCGTTTACGGTGGCGCTCCAACTATTGGGTTGGCAACTAAGTAACTGCGGATTTTTTTTTACTTAGAAAATCAAAGACAATTTTTTCATGGAACTAAATAACTTTATTCTGTAATGTATTGCCCATTTTGATCAATGACCTTTTGCCATCTTTCAGGCAGCATCGTAATCCCACGTTCATAAAACTTCTGCTTTTTATTAGCAAAAAACTGAATCAAGTACGATTTGACATCATATCATTATTGAAATTTTTACCATTCAAGGAGTTTTGTAAAGATCGAAACAAAACGTAATCAGATGGTGCAAGGTCAGGACTATACGGTGGATGTGGTAAAACATCCCAACCGAGCTCCAATAATTTTTGCCGAGCGACCAAAGACGTGTGTGGCCTTGCATTGTCAGGATGGAATACATCTTTTTGATTTGTCAATTCGGGCCGCTTTTCTTCAACTGCATTTAATTTCGTTAGTTGTTCAATGTAGACATCAGAATAGATCGTTCGGTTGGGTGGTAAGAGTTCAAAGTAGACAATTCCTTTGTAATCCCACCAAACTGATAACAAAACCTTCTTTTGATGAATATCAGCTTTTGATGTTGTTCACCTGGCCTGCTCCACGATCTTTTCCGCTCGATATTGTTGTAAACAATCCATTTTTCATCGCCAGTTATCAGTCGTTTTACAAATGGATCATTTTCATTACGTTTTTTTAGCAAATCGCAGCTGTTAATGTGTTGCGTTTCTTTCAGTTCGTGAGGAAGCCACGTATCGAGTTTTTGAACATAGGCAAGTTGTTTTAAGTGATTATCAATGCATATATGTGATACATGAAGCTTCTCTGCAATCTCACGCGTTGTACTGTGACGATCCGAATCGATTATTGCTTTGATTAGGTCGTCATCAACTTCAACTGGACGACCAGAGCGTTTTTCATCTTTGAGTGAAAAAACACCAGAACGAAATTTGGAAAACCAATTTTGACACTGCCGTTCTTGGCTTCGTCTCCATAAACAGCACATAACTTTTTATGAGCTTGCGATGCGTTTTTCCCTTTGCGGAAATAAAATAGCGAAATATGACGAAAATATTCCTTTTGCTTTTCAATTTTTCAACGAACGCCAAACGAAAACTACGCAACCGATCAAGAAACGTTGTTTACTGATTCACAGCTGAATTACCAACTATCAAATAACAAAATGTGTTTTACATTTGTACTACGTCTGCAAACCTAAAAATTTAATGAAGCCATCTATGAGTGAAATCCGCAATTACTTAGTTGCCAACCCAATAAAATACTGTAGATGATAATATGTCCTCACCTGCATTTTATAGAGAGGGTCTTGTCCTCTCCCCAGTCGCTTTTGAGTAAAGGATAATATAGGAAATTATCATCTTGTTCAGTGCTCTAGTAATGCAACTCACATTGCTCTAGTAATATACCTAGCAGCACGTCCAATTAACAACAGGAAGATCCGGGGTTTGAAACCTAGCGAAAGCATTTTTGATTTTTCCTATTTCCTGTCTCCCACAGTCTTAAAAGTCTCTATAACGTTACTTCATGCTTTTTACCCCCGTGCTTTTGCAATTATTAACAAAGCGCGAAACACCGAGGGATTGGATTAGATTATTTAATTTTATCAAAGAATAGGGATTATTTGCCCGAAGGGAGGGTTACTTTGTGGAGAAATTTCTAAAGAAAATTCACTCGTATTAACGCTACGCAAGGCGAAAGGTATAAAAACAATCACGCAGCCAGTCGAGTTTCGTGGACCCGAACCTAGGTCGAAATACCAGTGTTCTGCAATCTAAAACACTCAGCCGCACAAAAGAAGGATAACAAATGCAGTCATCATGTGAACATGCTCAGATGTATTTATGATCTCTCCCATATTCAGTTAAACAAACTAACAAGCAACACTTTTAATAGTATGTTGAGATTTTTGTCTTGCCGCGAAGTAAGAACTGAATTAATTGAATGAGAAATATATCTCCAATGAAATTCGAGGAAATGCGTTTAAATGAAATGCAGGAAAGAATGCGTATAATTTAATATTCCGTACAAGGAAATCATGTGGTGTATACATCAGATTTTTTATTGAAAAATTGAAAAATATAAAACACTAAATATAGTTAGAACAATAAAAAAAATTCTACAATTAAAATTAGAGTTTCTACACAAAAACATGCACTTCGGACAGCAGACATTTATCGGTGCACAAAACTGAAAGATTACGTTTCGTCCTATTAGGCAAAAAGACACTGAAGGTGCAGAAACGGAATAAATTCAATATTCTGCTAAGTTTCCAAAGTAAACAAATATGGCTGCTATGGTAAGAAAAATTAGGCTTAGCCGCACTTTAACAACTTTAAAATTGTTGATAATTCTACAACTATTGCATGCAGATTACCTAAAGGCATAAAAATCCTCACCGGAAGATAAGATCAACATAATTCAATCCTTTTTAAAGCAAAAAATGCGCCATTTACCTACATATAAGAACAAAAAAAACTGAACTCACGGGGGCGAGTAACGGAATAATGAGTAAATTTGTGCTGCCGATTGCATTCAAAAGGGAGGTGCACAACTACCTGTTATAGCAGTCCTATATACAAAATTTCAATGTTCTGAGGCTACTCGTTTTTGAGTTATGCGAGATACATACATACGTAACGTCACTAAAAATGTCTTCTGAATCCATTTTAAATCCATTGTATAATCCCTTTTCAGAACAAGTATCCTTTATTCTGTCCTTACGTACAGATGTTAGGCAAAAATATCGTTAAATTGCATTCGATAGCGGTCAAAACGGATATTTTCGTTGAAATATGACACCCGGAAATTTTCGCGATTGCAATAGTTCTTTTACTTCGAACGAGGAAGTAAAAATGCATTTCTTACTTGTAGCGTTGCCTACAAAAAATTCATATTATATGAATATAACAGATAATTATGAAAGAAATGCTATTTCATACTAATAAGCAGTGTATACATATTCACACTTTGAAAAACACAAATTTAATAAATGATACGTACATAACTATAAGCATGTGAATAATTCAAATGTCAAAAATTAAAACAGCTAATTTAATAATCAGATACTGATGTATCTCCTGAGAAGTGAAGCAAAGTAAATGGAAAATTATAACAGTACCAAAAGCAATTGTAATAAAATTATAATTCTAGTCAAAAATGCAGGAACATCTAAATCGAATGAATAAAGATATAAAGACCTATTATACTCAAAAATTTCCTATTTGGGTGCTTAAATGTCCTTTTAGTCTTAATTTATTTAAGGCTTTTAATATTTATTTTTTTTTAACCACGTACATACTTTTTATCTTTTCTTCTTGTAGTTTACATTCAACTAATCTGCATTTTTTTTCTTAATAATATCATTTTTATTAAGAGATGTTTTTAAACCATGGTTTTGTTTTACAGCTATTACCTGGGTAAGGGAAATAATAAAATACAGAATTGGCCGAGGATTAAATTTTCCTTTCAGCTTGTTTAACCACCATTAAAATTTTACCAGTCTTATCATTGGTTACTATGGAAACAATACCAGTTCTTAGTTACAAAGTTTTGTATAATGTGGAAGTTATTTTCTTTCCAGGGCAAAAATTTTAATTATACAGATATTCTTTTTATAATCCATTTGCTGCTCTCTAAGAGTAATTTAGAATTTACTTTATTTTTATTGCCAATAACGAAACCTTTTTCATATCGTTAGAAATTTTTCAGAATACTTTCCCTTATTTCAATGTATTTTGGTCTTTCTGTATTTTTATAATGTTACGTATTGCTTTTGCTTTTAATCCAAAGGGCATTAGCCCAAAAGGGTTATTAATTTCGTTTTGCCATTTTGCGTTGAAAACTTAAAAAGACTGTATCACTTTCCAAATTGATGCCACCAAATATTATCGTCCTGTATTATATTTAAAGAAATTAAATAATGAAGAATCTGCATAAATGTATGCATGTTTCTCGCATTGTGATAAAACAACAGTACCCAGAGGCATCAGATTTTGAATAACGTAATCCTCCACTCGAATATCTGGAAACCTAAATTTGGAGTTTGGAAATTTGTTTTATTATCTATTTCATATTTTGTAAAATTTTAACGAATTTTTGATTAACAAACTCAACGATTTCAAAACAGCAATGGCACTACTGTACGGGGGGAAAAACACCTCCTGCGAGGGGTACTGTGTATTGGAAATTTTAAAGATATGCTCTTTTTAAATTATTTTGCGATAATGCTTCGAATTGAATTTTATGGTTTAAGTGCGAAGAATATGATATTTATTAAATGAAGGTAACACACAACAATAAAGGTAAGTTCCTCACTTTTATTCTGCTAAATGAAATGTCGAGGAGCCTAGAGAACTGTTAAAGCGAACTAACTATCGTTCAGTTCAAAGGGCAGAGATCGTAAACACAAAAGTTACCCTTTATTCGATAAAAATAAGATTAGCTCTCGACTCCTTTCTTTGGGCTTACAGTAAAGCCTCCACTTGGGCTTAAACTCAAAAGTAAGAAATAAGAGCTAACTAAGACTAACTATTAGATTAGATAACTAATAGAAGATAACTATTAGAGATTTAGCCGAAGCTAACACAATTCTAAAGTAGTTGGCCTGCAATTTTAAACTAGCCAGCGTAATAATGCGGTCGAGCGTAACAACAGCTTAGAGAGACGTAGCCCAAAGGCAAACGCGCGCTACTCAGGATTCCCGACTCTCTCTCTCGAAGTCAGTTGAACTTTCCTTTAATAATATAGCTTTTTTATTTGCATTCAACGCGTTTCTAAAACCTCATTTTGGTAGGAAGTTGTAAGTTGAAACGAGATAAGATAGCAAAGGTAAGTTAAGTTAAAATAACTGTTATAAAATTAAAATATACCTTACAAAGGCTTTAGAAGCGATTTTTCATCAAGATTAAGCAACGCTATACATACGGATGCGCTGATCCGTACCAATTAGTTTGGTTTAGGTAGTTAGCTGGGTGAATCAGTTTCAGGAATTGTACAATTTTTATGCATATCCTCAGTTACTACAATTACTCTGCGAATGATATCGGTAATCCGCGATATTTCACGCATATTAAAAAGAAATGGCCTTATCTGTGTTGCTTTCCTCCAGCTTCACTTTGCCGTGGGATGTTAGTTATTGGAATAAAATGTCCTTTTCTTCCCTGTCATTCATTTTCCCATTCATGTTACTGGTTTATATAATCTCCGCTATTAAACAGAGATGTATAAACCAATAACTTGCAACAATACTAATGTTTTTGCCCCTAAAGAAGCTGTTTAGTCTCGATTCTCACTTTTTTGCTCCTATCACTTTTCAAATAAAAAGAGGGTGCCACCAAATATTGTTGCCATATATTATGTTTAAAGGAATAATATAGGGAATATAAAAATGTATAGCCACTCCTAAAACTCTGAAGCACTATGAATTCCCACTATGGGCGGCACAAATTTATAGTGGGGTCAGTAGGTGAATATAAGTCCTAAAAATCCGAATTGATGGTACATAACGAGGGGTTGCGCTCTCCGATTGGAGTCGCGAAATTGTTTTCGTGACATCGCACTGGTATAAAGTGTGAACAGCACTGCTCTATCAGAATTCTAAATATATGCTGTTTTTAAATATTTAGTGTTTGCTTTTGAGTTTTATGTGCAGTTGTAAGGTTTTAGTTAAACTAAAAAAGTTTTATTTTAATTCGACTTTTTCTATCTGTTCTTATTTCAACTTCCCGTTAGAATGACCGCGCGTTTCAGCTTTATGCTAATTTGAAGTGGAGCCAAGTTTTGGTATTTAAGGTTAGCGAGAAACTTCTCAGTGTGAGAGAACTTTTAGTCTCAGATCACTGCTGCTCTGTTCGACGTTCGCCTGACCAGCTAGTATTTAATTTCTAAGCCTTAGCGCTGTTACGCTATTAGTTATTGAAATAATCTAAGTGCGTTAGTATTAGCTACATCTTGCTACGCACCATTGATCGTGTAGCATAGAGGCCAACCTCGCGTTTATAGCTCTCTGAGCAACGACTACTTAATTTCTACTTAACTTTATTTTAAACTATTTCATTGTTCACAGTTTAGACCCAAGAGCGGTCATAATTTTCTGTTATCTCTCCCGAGTTGGGAAGTGGCTGTAAATAATAGTGGTTTAATAAAAGAGGATTTTAAATCCTTCTTACGTGTAGTTATTCTACGACTTAACCACAGTGTTCTACCACAGAACGTAGCTGCATTCAGCTCCCTGTTCAAGATCAGGACTTCGACTACTTCACGAATATGTTCGCCAAAAGTATGCACCGAACACTCAGTTAGCGCGTAGAAAGTGGTTTTTAATGAATAAAATTTAAAAAGACAAAACGTTAATACTAAAAAGACAAAAAGAGCTGTGTAACTAAGAAAACTCAACATTGATAAGATGAACAGAGAAAATAATTAATGACAGAGCTTAACCTTCTATCGGGAACCCTAAACATGCTGCTTTTGAGAGTTTCGTGATTTTGCTGTTGTATTTTATGCGGCATACGTGTGAAGAAGGTGATGTTTAATAATAAAGTTAAAAAGATAAAAAAACGCTCAGCAGGTCATCTTGTTAAAGAAACTAAACATAGATATGAAAAACTGATAAAAGATTGAAAAAAATAGAAAAATGTATGGCAACACTTAACGCGTTATCGGTAATTCTAAAAATATGCTACTTTTAAAAATTTCGTCATTTTACTGTTGAATTTTATATGACGCAAGTGCGAAGCAAGCGGTGTTTTAAACAAGGGTAAAACGACATAATAATAATAATAATAATTGTATTAGAAGAACGAGTCCAGGAGCAGATTGGTAAACTGCAAGCTCATCGAAAGCACAAATAAACCTTCACAAATTGTCTAGTACGACGTGAAAATTTGAATCATTTCGAAATTCTATTCTTTCTTTTTCCTAATTTGTTTGGGTGTTGCAGTGTATGTGGCCACAAGTGCGAAGAAAATGGTGGTTAATAATAAATCTGTGGGGTTTTACTTATTTAATTCAGGGTTCAGTCCTTGAACCCCATAAACACTAATAAGTGAATAATCGCATAAGGGACATTTATTAGAGACAATATTACTTCTAACAGTAATGTAGGAGCATCAAATAACAAAGTTGAGTTAAACTGCCAGAGATTTCCTTACCTAGATTTTAGGGGACGGTAAACTTTAAAAATTAGTTTCTTAAGTTTTTGTGTTTGCAACAAGAAACTTTATACATATACATATTATAGCATTAGTTTATAAAATATCTGTTCAAAATTTCAATTCATTTTATATTTAAAATTTTTAAAACAAATAATTAATTATTTTAATTAAAAATTTAAAATGCTCCTTGCGCTCTAATTTTCAATATGTTTTCCTAATTTTTCCTTTAAGTTAGTTATAAAGACTTGATAAAAATTTCTGGGAATCCGTTATTGAATAGGATGGATCAGAAATTTCTAAAAAGGATTTTTGTGAATTTGTACCCAGTTTTCGGGAAAATGTCACCTTTTGTTAAAGTTTAAACTTCTTAATAACATCATATTCAAAAATGCGTACACAGATCCACTGTAACATATAACAAGATAGTTTCTTCCAAATATCATTCATTTCTAACTAAAAATGTCACGCATGGAACAATTTTAAAAGATACAAACTGCGAAAACATTTGCTTTGAGAAAACCGGATTTATAGTTTTTCTTCAAACTTACCTTTAATACACGGTCATGAGAAACAGCAAATTAACTTAAATTAAGCAATCTTTCCTAACTTATTCTAATTTCAGCTTACAATTTCCTGCCAGAATGTGAATTCAGAAACGCAGAGAATGCAAATGAGAATGAGTACTATTTAAGTCGTGACTTAACCGACTTCAACAGAGAGAGTCTGATTTCCTGACTAGCGAGCGTTTGCCTTCTGGCCACATCTCTCTTAGCTGTTACTACGCTCGGCCATATCTTAGGCCCTTGCTAGGCTTCGCCGATTTAATTAATACTTAGGGGCCAACTAGTTAGATTTTGATAGCTTCGGCTATATTATTTAAGAGCTTTAGTTAAGCTAGTTTTAGTTCAAATTATTAGTATTTAAGTTCAAACCCGAGTGGCGGCTTTATTGTAAAGTTCCAAGCCGGAACTGATTGTAAATATACTGGATAATAAAGGGTTTTAAACCCTTGTCAAGTCTCACCTGTTCTGTTCACACTTAAGCGATTATTCGCTTGTAAAGTGTTCGTGGGGTTGTGAGTAAGAACTTAAGATTTAAGGAGTTAAACCCTACAAGACAAATAATAAAGGAAAGTGTTTACATTAAGAGGAATAAACTGTAACATATAAGAAGACAGTTTCTTCCAAATATCATTCATTTTTATCTAAAAATGTGACACACATTTTCAAAACATACGAACTGCGAAAATGTTTGTTTTGAGGAAACCAGATTTAAAGTTTTTCTTCAAACTTACCTTTCATATATGGTCATGAGAAACAGCAAATTAACTTTAAATATGAAACTGTAAACACTAGATAACGTTTTCGCATCATTAGAACTATTTTTAATCTCATAATATTAAATATGACAAAAATAAACATATTGCAAATTGGTACGTGATTCGAAGTTATAGGTAGAAACAATTTATGCATTATATCTAATGGAACTTTTAAAATTCACCCGCACCATATGTTTTACCTAAATTTGTTACATTTATATTATCTTTCAATGCTCTACAATATTTTTCACTATTTCTGTTTTTTTTCTTTTTTTCCAAGCAGCTAAACTTCTCTTTTTGCTTTTGTTCAAGCAACGTTGATTACACTTTTTTGCAATGAGTTGGGAAAACGAATTCTTCCTCCTCTTTTACGCGTATAGCAATTACATAACCAAAGTTAAATTCATAGCTGTCAATACTGACATTTCTAGCCTTTTCTTTGAAATAAACACTTCTTTTGGGCAAAGATATAAACTATAACATGAGTAAATAACTGTTGAAATACAATTTTTTAACATTTTTTCCAAAATTTAAAGGGCAAAGTTTAAGTTACTTATACATTTTAAATACTAGCAACTTCTTTACAAATTAGAATATTTGAACTCGGTTTTTTCCATATGGTGTAGTTACGTATATGGAATATTAGAAGAATAAAAAAACAATTTCAACATTTTGGTTGATTTTTAGCTATTTTAAAGTCCACCGCCCCCTTAAGTGCGTGAATAGAGACGTAAGACTTGAGAAAGATTAACTACACAATAAACTCCCAACTCCGAGTGTACAGCAAAGCCTCCACTTGGGCTTGAACTTAAATGAATATGGAATTAAACTTAACTAAGCTTAACTAAAGCTAACTGAAAGGTATAGCCGAAGCTATCAAGATTCTAAGTAGTTGGTCCCTAAATCTTAACTAGGTCGGCGAAGCCAAGCAAAGTACGGCCTAAAGTACGGCCGAGTGTAGCAATAGCTTAGAGAGGCGTAGCCAAAAGGCAAACGCGCGCTAGTCAGAAACTCAGACTCTCTCTCGAAGTCGGTGAAACATCGACTTGAATACTACTCTTTACTCATTTGCATTCACTGCGTTTCTGAAATTACATTCTGGTAGGAAATTGTAAGCTGAAACTAGAAGTAATAGGATAGATGCATAAACTTAAAATAACTGTTAATAAAATTAGGGTAAATCTTACAAAGGTCAAAGGACAAAAAGAAAAGGGTTAGTAAAAAGCGAGTGTAAAAGCAGATTGCTAAATTGTGATCTCAGCCAGAGCGTAAAAAACTTAATAAATCATTTTGGGCGACCATTAAAATCTGAAGCATTTCAGAATTTTTTTTTAAATTGTATTGTGTTTTTTTTAATAAAAGAAAGCAAATAACCAATCTTAAAAGGGGATTCAGAGAGTTACAGTTCAACTCCTGATTAACAATGGTAATACGATACCTCGGTATACGTCATTAATCCGTTCCAGATCCTTGGACGTATATCAAACGAACGTTTCCAATAAAAAATAATGGAAATATAATCCGATCTTTAATAAACTCCGGTTGTTACTGTAACAACACTGTTTAATACAAAAATACACAATGGAGTGTATGGAATTTATATAGTACATAAACGAAAAACTGCACATGAAATTATACGTAAATGTTTTTCTTGATATTCAGATGAAAAGCAGTTTTTCAGCATGCTCCTGATCTTTAGTTGGTAATCAATTTCACCCCCTTCGCGGCGTCAGCTTATTTAATCGTTAGCCGATATTTTCCCAGTCGTAGACTCGATGCAATCGGTATAATGTACGAATTAGGAAGTCCCAGATACGCTTGCTATCTTCACCTTTTCAGTAATCTCTTCTTTCATCTCCGCGGTGATCCTAACAATTTTCTTCGTTGTTTGACTGTTCTCCTTAACTTCCCAAAAAAATCCCTTCTTATTATTTACTGAATTGCAGCAACAGGCAAATGGAAACTCATGGGTAGTAGTAGCATTATTTCGAAAGAAGTAAACAAATGTAATGCCTGAAGTCATGACTATTCCCGACAAATGTGGTACACCTAACAGAAAATTTTGCGTCCAGACAAGAAGTAGACCAAGCTGAATACATTCCAAAGCATATGTATTCCGAGGTACTGGGATGGAGTTCACGGTTAATTGAAAGTCACTGTTAATCCGAGGACAATTAATAAAATATACGAAAGAGGAATAACATACAATTAACAACAAAATAATATTCACAATTTATCTTATATCAATTCCATATCTTAATTACCGTATATTCCGGCGTATAACGGACACTTTTAATACATAAAATAAGAACGAAACTTACGCGCGTGCGTTATACGACAGATATAAAAATGATAGGTTAAAAAGAGGGAAAATCTAAAAAAAAAATTTCATAAAATAAAATCACAAAAATTAGATTTTTACATGTACCCAAATCCTGTCTAGTTAAAAGTAATGGCGTGACTTACAGGGCTTAAAAATTTTCATCATTGGATAACATGACAAGTTCGCCTCGTTCGTCTTCTTTACACCGTCAGGTATATCATCGCATTCTGTTTTATCTTCTCCATCATTGTTACTCTGATTCATAAATATATAATCATCATGCGTTCTATCTTTCACCAACACCAACCATCCTTGCTACAGCACGATTTGTCAGAAGACATATTTACTACTTAAAGGAACACCAGACCAACCGTATTTCAGCTAAAGCAAATTTCATTTATGCATTTCGAAATTACGGCTTCAAATTTGTAAAGAAAAATAAAATCTGTTGCCGCTAGAAAAGCAAACGAAACACAAATTTTTATGGGGCACGGGAAACGGTTTGCGAAATTTGATTAGTAAAACAGAGAAAAAGGTAGCGGTGCTGCCAAATTTGATTACGTAGTCTCCGGAAAATATCGCTTCTGCGAGCAAAAATATCGGATCTGGAATAAAAGTGTGCTCATTTTACGTCTGTTAAGCTTAATTAAATTTTGCAGTTTACTGGATATTAAAAAAAAAAAGAAAACA
Source organism: Stegodyphus mimosarum (assembly GCA_000611955.2). NCBI lineage: Eukaryota > Metazoa > Arthropoda > Arachnida > Araneae > Eresidae > Stegodyphus > Stegodyphus mimosarum. The sequence continues at coordinate 603,663 of KK119730.1, read as the reverse complement.
AGTTAACGTTATAAAAATTGAGATAGCAAATGGTCGGAGAGGAATAATTTATTTAAATTTGTAACAAAATCTAAAGCGGCTTTCGCCATTTTAGTTAAAATAAATGATAGGAAACATATACATTGTAGCAAATTTTAATTAAGTTACAGCAATTGAAATTTCATTTAAAATTAATTGCTATCCCAAATCTGTAAGTGATAACATACAGAGGCTCTTCGCACATTTTTTAGACGATGTATATTGTATTCACAAAACTAAATTACATAAAATTCTTGCGTTTTAAATGTTCTATTTGACATCCCTTATTCTGAGCTATCTTTCGACACCGCAATTTCCAGGATAATAATGCCTTTTGAAGTGTCAGAGGTATTCTATTAGGTATTCTATCCCATTCATCCGAACAGCTTTCCAGAGTCCCGTTAGGGTTTTGGAACAACGTTCGGATAATGCAGTTTTTAAAAGTCCGAAAGCACAAAAATCCATAGGTGACACATAGGGAGATTGAGTAGGGATATCGGTGAAGGGTATGGCCTCGATACCAGTTTTTTGTTCCATCTCTTTTAGGAAATTTACAGTGGATTTTGATATGTGACTGCTAGCTTTGTCCTGGTGGAGTCTCGCAGATGGATGGCACTGTGGGTAAAACGATAGTATTTCATTCAGAAAACTTGGCGGTAAAATATGTTCCTGACCGTATTTGGAATTAATCTTAACATCTTTTTGCACTCTCTTTATTTTTAACTCGCCGTTATAAGAAAAACCAGCAACAATCATGAATCCCTTAGAAAAACTTACCATGTACTTAATTTTTTCCCCTTTAACGATAATAAATGGCTCGTTTTTTGTTACAATCATTTAAATACTTCCATGCTTCATCTATTGTGACAATTGTTTTCCATTTTGCTTTGGATAAGTGTTTCTCTTAAAGAATTCTGCAGCGTGTCCTGCGTCGAGCGATATGCTTTGGAAAAAGACTATGCACATTGCGTTTTTTCGCTTTTTTAAGATTTAAATCAACGTTTCTCATTTTGTTTACAGCAGATACCCGGCATTTTAATGATTTTGCAACTGTCCTTTGACTAGGGGGATTTTCATTTAACATTAAACAACGTACCTTTGCAATAGTCGAAGATGTCCGTTTTTTCCTCGGATACTCGTTTGGAATTTTTGTCCCACTCGAGGCTCCAATTTGACGTATTTTTTCCTTTCTTGTTGATGATATTACCTATCGACGCTTTAGATATCACAAAACCATGACTCTCGCATCGTTTTTGGATAACGGAGTGTGCATATTTCTCTTCGGAAAGAGCGTCAATGTAGCCTTCGAACCACTGCTTTGTTAAATTCGCCATTTTGAATAAAAACAAAACTTTCAAGCCACAGACGATAATTTTGACTTTTGAAAACATAGTTCAATTGCAATTTCTTCTTTTGGAGCAAACGATTTTTTATTACAGCGTACCAAAATCGTCTAAAAAATGTGCGGACAGCCTCTGTACATTGCGGAAGCAGATTTTGTTTTACTGTAATATGCAAGAAAAGAATAATTATTCTTTGACCTCCAATCTTCATTCGGGCCTGCTATAGTGTAAAAATTGAAATCTTCTTAGAAACCCGAAATTAGCGTCAGTTCATTCAGAGCATTATTTGAGGAAAAAAAATCAGATCAGAGCTTGTAAAATTTTATTATGCGAGATTAATAATTCAAAAGACCTTTAATCTATTAAATGCTACATTTTTTTCTCGAAGAAGGAGAATAATGCATTTCCATTTAGTGGATATTCCCTGATAACGAACAAAATCCTGAATTCCATGAATGTTCGTTTGCTAAGGGGAAGTTCAACCGTGCTTACTAAATTTATGGAGACATTAGGTATTTTAAGCAGAAGTCATGAAAACTGAGCAATACTCTCGCCGGGACTCGAACCACGAACCTCTCGAGTACGCGCCGAGCGTGCTGACCTTTACACCAGGAAGGCATGCAAAATGTGGGAGAAATACCTTGTATACTCCCCTTTTTAAAGAGCGACTGGGGATTAGGGAACCCAATCGCCAAATTCTAGTGGTGGAGAATCATCCTCCACCACCGTTTTTAGTTCGGGCGCCACTGCAGATTATTCTTGAAGCAATAAAAGAGACAAATGAGCAATACCCTCGCCGGGACTCGAACCACGGGCCTGTCGAATAGGCACCGAGCGTGGTGACCACTACACCACGAAGGCATGCTAAGAAGGCGGGAGAAATACCTTATAAATTAAGCCAATTATTACATTCATTTCGCGTATTTTATATTATTTATTATAGGACTTCACTTCCTGCATACTAAAACTCACTTTTAAGTTGTACGGTTTTCCTTGTTTTGCGTCACAAATTTATTTTAAGTTTGATACCTTTCCTGAACCTCTCAACCTTCCTCTAATATTTTCTCATCAGGATGTAAATTTAAAGTTAAGTGAAGCGAACATTTAAACGGGTGAATCTCTGTGTTTATTCACAACGTTTTTCCGCTAGCCAGCGCATGTTTCGACGCTATCTCGCTGTTACGCTAGTAAACCTCTTGGCCATTTCGGATTATCATCACGCCTGTTACGTTTTTGTGAGAGCTGTAATTTAACGTGCTAATAATCCAGCACTATTTTATTTTAGATTCGACTTGAATTATAGTCTAGATTTAAGTTTTCACTGCAAGTGGCCGGTGTCTTTGTGTTAAACTTTGAACTAATAAAGGGTTAATTTTCACCCTTCTTCTATGTTGGTAATTCATTTACGCCTGTGCGAGAATTCGCCAGGTTCATTGTAGGATATAGAATTAGTTTATGCGGAGTAGAGGAGAGACAAGATTTTACAAGTGGCGCCCGATTTTTTAACGAACCCATTCGCAACAACGACGCTGCAGTTGAGCTATAGCCCAGTCAATATTACAAATACCACGGGCTCTTGGTAACTTAATGGAACGATTTGGCTACTTCGTTGAAACAATGCGGGTTTCCATGAAACCCATAGTAACATTCGACGGGAGAACGTCGGTCACTAGCTTCCTAGAAAATTTAGGAAATCATTTTTTACTTTATCCCGTTCTCAAAGTTCAGAAGGTTGCGATAGCAACGACCGCCCTACGAGGATCTTACAATATATATATATGTAATTAGTAAATGGCGAGCAGGAATTTTAACGTCGTAGAAGTGTTGATCTATAACGAATAGGAAATTGGAGGCGAAGGCAGATTAAATCTTCATTTTTTTTCAGCTTGTTGTGGCCACAATCAACTTGGCACATGAAATGTGCCTATTCCAAAATAGCTCACATTTTAGATTCATTTTCAGTAAGAAAGAACAAAGTAGCAGACAGCAGTCCAACCAGACCGAAGCGTAAAGAGCAAGTGAGTTACATTCAGGGTGAAATCCCAATTCAGACTGAGTTAGTTTTGGTTTACAATGCATTTTGATTGGATAGTTAATACTTCTGTAAAATTATTATTGGTTACTTGACTTTTAGTTCCATTTACATCATCAGAATTATGTAAGTGCCATATGGCCTGGATCAATCTAGAAATGTCATCAGAATTATGTAAGTGCCATATGGCATGGATCAATATAGAAATGACGCAGTGCGTAGAGAGGTTATTATTTTTAGAATTGAGAAGGGAAATTTACGTTGTTAATTTAATCTTAGACATATTCTTTATTTTTCTTACATATATATATATATATATATTATATAATAAGAAAACTCTCCATATTACATCTCCAAGCAACGGAAATTCAATTTTAAAACATTGAAAAGGTATACGTGCTTGCATTCCAGTCATTCGGTTTTAAAATCTCGAAGGCAAGTTGGTTAATTTTTTTTTATTTTAATTTTTTAATACAGTTTTAACTTTAAAGTTATGGATTATTTCTCTTAATCTTCTTATGATTTTTTAAAAATTTGTTCTTGAATCTACTTTTGTTTTTACTTTTGTATTTGAAATGAAAAGAAAGCGTAGGGGATATGTCTTCTAAAGTAAGCATCTCGTTTAGATTAATTGTGTTCTTAGTAAAAAATTTTAATTTTAAAGATTATTTGCTTTTTAATAGGATTCATTTGGTTTAGTGGATTTATTTGCTTTTTAATAGGATTCATTTGGTTTAGTGGATAATATCTTTATTTTGATAGAATATCAATTAGGTTTATGATTTGAATCTAGCAAATAATTTGACGCTTACCTGGAAGAAAGATGAAACACTCTCTCTTTTTTTAGTTACTGTTTATTGATAGTGGATTGGTTTTATCCCCTTGATAAATCGATTAATCTTCTGTCAATAACAATAACTGGTTTTTCAATACTTAAAAAGCTTACTTGTGATTTTGGCCTTTTGAGATTTTGTTTTTCCTTAACTGTGTTTAAAGCAAGTAGGACTAAAAATTCTGTAAATTTTTTTAACTTCTGAAAAATACCTTTTCAATGTTTTTAAATTGAATTTCCGTTGCTCGGAGATGTAATATGGAGAGTTTTCTTATTATAATTTATAGTGAATTATTGCTTTATTACTTTGCAGCTTTAGCGCAAGTCTTGGGCTTATTAATTTAATTTTAATTACTTTCATTATATATATATATATATATATAATGGCTGGATGACTCAGACTCATCGTAGGCTGGATGGATCACCGTATCATAGGCGACACCGTAGGTGATTGTGGACTGATACGGGCTTGACATTATAACCCAACTATTAAAATGTTCAATTTAATTAATTATGATAAGCAAATATTAGATAATTCATAAACAGTATTATTTTGGAAATACTAATCATATCGTTACGAATTTTGCATAGATTATAAGTTATTTCCTCTCTCTTACAAGCATGTCCTCGTGGTGTAACCAGAGCACGCTCGGCGCGTATTCGAGAGGTCCAGTTTTAAGTCACGGCGAAGGCATTGTTCATTTTTAACATCTCCAGCATCAAAATAACCCAATGTCTGTACAGTGGCGCCCGAACTAAAACGTGGTGGATGACGATTCTTCACCACCACGATTTCGCAATGGGTTCCCTAATCCCCAGTCGCTCTTTAAAAGGAGAAGTATATAAGGTATTTTCTCCCTCCTTTCTGCATGCCTTCGTGGTGCAACGGTTAGCACACTCGGCGCGCATTTGAGAGGTCCAGGTTCAAGTCCCGTAGCGGTCAGTGCTCATTTTGCATATCTCCTGCTATCAATAAACGTAATGTCTCTACAACATGTAACACATTTTTAGTAATATTATCTGCAAATTATAGTACCTCTCCTATAAGGAGCATGAAAAGCCTCAGAATCGTAGCATCGCCCGGAAAATAGGATTACAGGGGTAAATCCATTTAACAATGACGAAAATGGTTTTGAAGTTGGAACTGCACGCATAAGCGGATTAAGCATTTCGTATTTTGCTTCGAATCCGAAACAATTTCGGAATCTTTCTGGACAGGGTCTTCAGAACAAACCACCGGCATAAATTCAATTGTGTGTCAGATGTGCCAACCTTTGTAACTTTTATTTATCTAAAATGTCTGAGATACTGCATTATTGTTAAGCTAATCTGTACTTTAATGGTGTACTCGCAATTTTTCTCACACTATCTTTTTTCACGATGTCACTAATACTTTTATAATACGTTATAAGCTTTAAGTTGTATTTGAGTTTTTTTTTTCAATTCAGGGGGTTTTATGCTTGTAAAGCAAGCATGTATCGTGACGAATGTAATGTTCCTTCTGCTTTTGAACGAAATAACCACAGAACGGTTTTTGGATAAATATTTAAATAATTTTTCTCATTCACAATCATCTGATCAATTAAAAACGCAAATTCTCTGCAAGCTTTTTACGTTAACCAGGAAAGTATCATACCAGATGTCTTTCATACAAGTTTCCCATTTTTATAACATTCAACAGTATTAGCATTGGGAATTTTTATATGAGTCGAATTTGAGATTTTTCAAGCATTTCGAAAAAATAAATTTTGACGTGTATACTTGAATGACAGAAGGATAAAGAATTAATCGTTTTAAAGTATGAATGCCCGGTTTACAGGAACGAGAGAACATTTCTAGAGAATTAAACATTATCAAGTTTCAGATTATTTGCCTTTCACATCATTTGAATTAACGTGGAGAAAGAAGTATAAAAAGAAAAGAAAAATCTGAAAAGTTTCAAATTTTAAATTACGTCCAAAGAGTCGTTTTTTAACGTTTTGTGTTTTACCTTTATTAGTAAATATCATGTTCTTTGCACTTAAACCATAAAATTCAGTTAAAAAAATTATTTAAAAATGAGTCTATTTTTAGAATTTCCGATACACAGTTCCGCGCGCTTTAGATAAAAAAAGGTTTTTTCCCTGTAGAGTGTTGCCATTGCTCGCTTTTAAATCGTTTGAGTTTTGAAATCAAAAATTCATTAAAGTTTTACAAAATACGAAATCGATAATAAAACAAATTCCAAATTCGGGCTTCCAGATGCGCCTATTCGGGTGGAGACGTACGTTATTCAAAATTTGGATGGCTCTAGGTACCGTTGTTTTATCACATTTGGAGAAATATGCATACATTTATGCAGATTCTTCATTATTTAATTTCTTTAAATATAATACAAGGCTGAAATATTTTGTGGCAACAGTTTGAAAAGTGATTCAGACTTTTAATGTTTCCGACGCAAAATCGCAAAACGAAAACAATAGTCCTTCAGGGACAAAGCCCCTTTGGACTAAGAATTCGTATTGTCTTTATCCCATACATTTCTCAAATACGTTAACATTATTTATGAGCAATTGACTTTAAATCACATAATAAAAAATTTGTAAGTTCTGATTTATATCTGTAACATTTTCAATTGCTATTTTTTAATATGAAATTTCAGTGAACTCTTTACTCCCTCGAAATTGCCAGCGATTCGTCATTCCGAAAATTATTCTTGCCTTTGGCGTATCAACTCGACGAAACTATTTGAATGTTAACAAAGAGTATCTTGCTCTAAAAGGAACCCAGATTACCCTTACCCAGAGGGGAGCTATCTTTGATCGCACTTAGAGAATTACAAAACGAATCACTGCCTTATGTTTTGTTCGAAAGTGAAACAACTACTACTAATTTCACGTAATTTCGGAGCATGATTTCCCTTCAGATAACAATCCTTCAACAAGACGCCATTACAGGTTAGTAACAATCCTTATCTCTAGCAAGTAATTTCATCTGTTCACGATTACAAATGCAAATAACTAGGAAATCCGAAATCAAAATAAATGTCTGTTTACTACAACATGGTGCAATCGCAAGCTTCGAACGGCAAAATCGCGCGATAAACAGCGTAAGCACAGAAAGTTTTAAGCTCTTAACGAAATATTTTTTAAAATGTTTTACGAAATCGGTGTTAGAAACATCAGTTTATCGTTAGCTAAGCCTGCTTTCGTTTCTGGAAACGTGAATTTTCTTTTGAGGAGAAATAAAATGTTGCATTTGGAAGACGAAATTTATTAGCAACTAGCCGCTATGCAGCCAGCCTTAATCTGGCTTTTAAACGTACCGGAAAAATGCCTAAAAGACACACCTGGGACCTATGGCCGCGTAAGTTCTTCCAACTTTTTTCTCTTTGTTAAGATTCCAACACTCCTTTGTATACGGCCCTGATGTATCTCCAGAAAAACATATACATCTTGAATTTTTAGCAAATTAATTGCACGAGATGCGCATTAAACATTTGTTAAAGCATAATTTATATCCCCGTTCTTAAGCACCACCATGACAACATAAAAAATTATATAAAAATTCTACAATAAAATTAAAATTTTTTAAACATTTTCTTTTGAATTTTTAGCAAATTAATTGCACGAGATGTGCATTAAACATTTGTTAAAGCATAATTTATATCCCCGTTCTTAAGCACCACCATGACAACATAAAAAATTATATAAAAATTCTACAATAAAATTAAAATGTTTTAAACATTTTCTTACTCGATAGTTTGAATGATCCTTTTTCTGAAATTTTGAAATGTTATGATACTTTAAGTAATCTTCTGAGAAAATATGTCAACAGTTACATCGCAGCCATTTAACTTGCTTAATAAACTTTTTTAAAAAAATCCTGTTGAAAAGGTGTTAAGCTCACCTTCCTAAATAAATTCTTATTTAATCGGTTTATTGAAATACGAAATTTATTTTAAATTCGTAAAATAGCTAAGTGTCTACGCTTCACGACGATGTAAAAATGAAATGCATAGAATGAAATCTCGCTTTTCTGTAGCCCATTAAGTCTCAAAATGACGCGATTTGGTCACAAAACATAAAATAAAAAAAATTCTAATTCGAATTTCGAAAAACTCGCTTCGAGGTGTACTGGCTCTTGTGTAGATACACCTATGTACCAAATTTCGTGGCCCTGGGTCTATTAGCTTATTCGCAGCACGAACGAAAGACACACACACAGACTCTTTGTTTTATTATATGTAGAGACAATAATACTTCTGTCAGCAATGTAGAAGCATCAAATAACAAATTTGAGTTAAACTGCCAGAGATTTCCTTACCTAGATTTAAGAGGACGGTAAACTTTAAAAATTAGTTTTTTAAGTTTTTGTGTTTTCAACAAGAAATTTTACACATATACATACTATTATAACATAAGTTTATAAAATATATGTTCAAAATTTCAATTTATTTTAAATTAAAATTTTTAAAAACAAGTAATTAATTATTTTAATTAAAGACTTAAAATGCTCCTTGCGCTCTAATTTTCAATATTTTTTCCTAATTTTTTCTTTTAGTTAGTTATGAAAACTTGACAAAAGTATTTGTGTATCCGTTATTGAATAGGATGAATCAGAAATTTTTAAAAAGGATTTTTGTGAATTTATATCCAGTTTTCGGGAAAATACCACCTTTTGTTAAACATTTTCACAAGTTTAAACTTCTTAATAACCTCATATCCAAAAATGCGTACACAGATCCACTGTAACATATAACAAGATAGTTTCTTCCAAATATCATTCATTTTTAACTAAAAATGTGTCGCATGGAGCTTCAAAACATACGAACTGCAAAAAAATTTGTTTTTAGAAAATCGGATTTAAAGTTTTCTTCAAACTTACCATTAATACATGGTCATGAGAAACTGCAAATTAACTCTAAACTTGAATTTGTAAACACTAGGTAACATTTTCGTATTATTTAACTGTTTTTACTCACACAATATTAAATATGACAAGAATAAACAAACTGGTATGTGATTCGAAGTTATAGATAGAAACAATTTACGCTTTATACACAATGAAACATTTAAAATTCACCCGCACTGTATATTTTACCTTCATTTGTTATATTTACATTATCTTTTAATGCTTTAAAATATTTTTAACTATTTCTGTTTTTTTTTTGTTTGTTTTTTCCCTAAGCAGCGAAACTTCTCTTTTCGCTTTGGTTCAAGCGACGTTGATCACGCGTTTTTGCAACAAGTAAGGAAAACGAGTTTTTTTTTTCTCCTGTTCTGTGCGTATAATATTTTACATAACCATTAATAAGTTAAATTAATAGTTGTCAATACTGACATTTCTAGCACTATTTTAGAACACTTCTTTTGGGCAAATACATAAATTATAACACTAGTAAATAACTGTTGAAATACATTTTTTACATTTTCTCCAAAATTTAAAGGGCAACGTTTACGTCGTTTACACATTTTAAATGCTTGTAACTTCTTTAAAAATTGGAATATTTGAACTCGGTTTTACGCATACGATGTAGTTACGTATATGGAATGTTACCAGAGTAAAAAAAAAACAAATTCAATATTTTGGTTAATTTTTAGCTATTTTAAAATCCACGGTAACTACAAAAAAATGATTTTCTTTTAAAGATCAATTTAAATCAATAACTGATGACTCTGAGTTATAAAAAATATATTGTTTGCAATAGCATAAATTGTAGAGACATTGGGTATTTTTGGAAGCATCAGACATGAAAAATGAGCAACGCCTTCGCCGGGAATCGAACCACGAACTCTCGGTTACGCGTCGAGCATGCAGACTACTACACCACGAACGCATGCGAATAAGGCGGGAGAAATACCTTATAAAATAAGTCATAAAAATATGTTATTTTTAGTCATAAAGCCATAGCTGGAATTTTTTATAGTGTCGCCTTTCCTTGATGCCCCAAACACGTGCATATTTTGCTCGATGGCTAACTTAGCTATGCTCCCATGACGCTGTGTCTGAATTCGAAACTTTGAAAAGGCATGTGTCTTTGTAGCTGTTAATACCTCCATTTGCTGCTGTAATATCAGTTGCCCCAGGTATGAATCCTTGGCAAACGTTCTTATTGAAAAGACAAGTAAATGGCCGATGGGTCTGGCTATTTCGGAGGAATGCTTAAGGAGAATTAGTCAGGCCTTCGGATCGAAAATCACCTCTACCTTCCACTGAAGGGGGAGGGAGAGAATAATAAAAAAAATTCACTGCCTTTGAATGTGAAAAAAGGTTTTTCATCAGCACAGCAACAAAGCACCTGATGTCACGTTTCTTTTACGAACTTTCGAACTATACGAAAGTGTAAAATTATATAAATTTTATTTGAATTTCTCTCTGCGAATTTTGATTTAAAACTCCGTTATTATTACCTCCCGTGATTATTAGTATCTTATCGATGGATTTTAGAAGAATCATAAAAAATAAATACATCTCATTAGGTAAATTTCATTAGAAAAATTGTTATTATAAATATATATATATTAAAATTTATA